>JAUTXW010004119.1:0-70602 GCA_030620095.1 Kuschelorhynchus macadamiae
TCAAAATAATGTTAGTTTGTCATATAAAATTTTCTCCTAAACTGCTGATCATTTGACATATTCGTTCTTGAAATAGGGGATCTGGAAAACAAGTTTTCTATATAATTTTGATATCATTTGACTTAGAAAAGTGTTAAGAATTAAAGGCAGCGGAACTTTTAATTTCTTTACTACACAATTGTTATCTGCGTAAAGATATTTCATTAAAAAACATTTTTTTTGTCGTGCAGAATTTTTTTATGATATCCTTATCAATTTCCAAAAATTGACTCGTTTTCGAAGAAAAATAATCATTTATGAAACACTAGGATTACCATTTCAAAATTTGAAGTCCTGACAAAAAGCCGGACATTTAAAAAAAGAGTCCTGACATTTTAGTCGCAATAGGAAATAATAAATCCCACGTGCCCTGCACGTTGATCTGTGATACCGGTCAGGAGGACTCGTCCTTTTTTTCCAAACGGACATTTCTGCAAGCCAAATTTCCGTTTTGGAAAAAAAGAAGAAATTGGAAAAAGAAGCGAAGTGCACAAGCAGGAGCGGGAGATATTGAAAAGCATGTTAAAAACGAAAAACATGCGAAGAAAAGCAAAAGCGCTTCAAATGCTGTTAAAATTCCCTCAATATTTCAGCCTAAGAGTACCATCGCTGGAAATAGTTGACGGAAACAGTGACCCCCGCGTTTCATACCAGAAATA
Organism: Kuschelorhynchus macadamiae; assembly: GCA_030620095.1. NCBI lineage: Eukaryota > Metazoa > Arthropoda > Insecta > Coleoptera > Curculionidae > Kuschelorhynchus > Kuschelorhynchus macadamiae. The sequence goes on from JAUTXW010004119.1 coordinate 699, forward strand.
CCATCATACAAACACCAATTTGTAATGCATGCATGTTCGCTAATCGATGGATTGCACTGGCAGCCTTATGAAAATTATGTTTTCTGACGATGCGGCTAGTTCCATTTCGTGTTCTTGAACAAAAACTGAAGCTCTCAATGTCATAACTCCATGGGAATCAGTCTTAAAGATGTAAGTTATGTAGGTATCTCGATCGACGCCAGTATTCACGACGCTGAAAAAATATTCCCGATTTTAATTTTGTTCTTTGACTGACAAGATGATATCCAGACAATAGAAGTTTTGTTTAAGCACACCAAATGAAACAGCTGAGTCCGTCATAGATATAATAAACCACTCTCTATGACCTATTGTGGAACGTGGTCCTTTGTTTACTTTAGTTATCTTGATTATTGAATTTGATATTGTTTGCTTTTGTTTTTATAAATAAATATACAAAATGTTTGAATTAAAAGTTATAAACAGATAACATCTCATCTTTATTTTCCACTAATTTCATCGTAAATATAGTAATATCAATAGGTTATAGGCCCAGTAGACGCGTAATCACGCAAAAATTTGCTAGAATTGATTAATGGAATATATCCTTTTCCAGGTGCTAAAGACTCTAAGAAACAAGAGGAGTGGAATCTTTAAATGCTCGTGCTATGTTAATTCTCTCTACTTCAGTGGAATTTGAACAACTTCAGACCATAATGGTATGCAAAAATGAGAAGAAGTTTCTGATATTGACAAGATAGCTAAACTTTTGGGAAGTTTACCTCATAAATATAGCGTTCTTGTTTGTGCGTGGGATTTCTATGATGAATCAAAATAAACTTTTGACAATCTAACTGCAAGTTTACTCAAGGAAGAAGCACGACTTTTACAGAACGGTGAATGTATCCAAGCATTGGCCACAATCGAACTTATTCAGATTCATCTAATTACAAGAATGAAACTAAAATTGGAACCCCAGGTTAAATACTGAAACTGTTTCTATTGTCACAATCAAGGCCATGTTAAATTAGAATGCGGAAAATGGTTAAAGATATTTGGTTTAGATAGTGAACAGTTTAGCAAAAGCAACCAAAGTCAAGCACTAAGCGCACAAATGAAAAACTTATCAGTCAGGTTGCGAAGACTTCTGTGCTTCAGATAGTGCTGCATCAAAGCATATGACATCTCGAAAAGAATTCTTTGCGTAGAAGGTATTGGTAGAGTTCAAATTTCTGCAGGTGTACGTGATAGAAAAATAGTGTATGATCTTTTGGATACACTTTATGTCCCTAAATTAAAGAAAAACCTTTTTTCTATTGAAGCTGTTACAAATAGAAGATATCAAGTTGTATCTAATCATGAAGAGTAAGAGGTAAAGAGAAAAATAATTCGGTAGTTTCTGATGAAAACTACCAAATCATGTTATAAAATGCTGCTTGAAGGCTTCTCCAGTACTTTATGGAAATGCAGCTGAAAACTCTATGTTGTTTCTCTTTGGCATCAAAGGCTTGGACATATAAATTTTAATACTTTGAGGACAATGGCAAATGGTGGTTTACTTCCTGATTTAAAAGCTAACAATTTTGAAAATGTTGTTTGTGAAAGTTGTCAGTACGGCAAATTGTCAAAAAAACCGTTTAAGATTAACCATCAATGTATTTATGATCCTGGAGAGTGTATTCATTTGGATTTGTTTGAAAAAGTTGCTGTTCCTTCTCCTGGGGTGCACATTATGTCGTATTATTTAAAAACGATTGTACATCCTATCGTGTTTTATATTTTCTAAAGCATACAGACGATGTTTTTTCAAAATGGCAGAAAAATCAAAGTGTTAAGAACTGACAATGGCACTGAATGTGTCAATCAAACATTTAACGATTTTTTAAAAAACAAGGCAGAGTTATTGTTCGTATTGATGTAAGTTTTAACGAAGCAGTATCGTCAAATGCACGTGTCTTAGTATATCAGCAAAACTCATAATAAGTCGGTAAAATGGTTACAAAAGTATACCGAGATCAGAAACATCAGAAGAAATGTTACTTCAAGTTAAAAATATCAAAAACATCGTTGAAAACGCCAATATGTCAAATCAAGAAAAAAATGCCAATACCAGTTGTCACAATGTAGAAACTTTAGGTCAAAATGAAATTATCAGTGTTACTGACAAGGATGCGACCTGAGAAATCGAGACAGTTTAAAGTTCCCAGTTTGTTTTGGTGATTATTTCTGCACTACAGAATATAAATTCAAATTCAAATTCAAAAAGTACTTTATTGTCGAAGAATATAGAATTTATTGACAAAGCATGTTAAAATTATAACTACGTAAAATTAAACATATACAAGTGAAAAGTAACTGAAACAAACATAACAAAGATAATAAATGTGAGTAAAATTATAAAACTATGAAGCACTAAAGGATCAAAACAAGCATAAGTAATCAAAAATCATAACAAAATAGTAAATATAAAAATAACAATGTACATTCATAAATATAAAGAAAAAACAAACTACAAAATTTAAAGAATGAGATCATAAGTCTATTGATTAAGGAAGATTTCACAACGTATCTGCATAGAACTCGTCAATGTTATAATAAGCCTTGCTACATAGAAGTTTTTTAAGGCATTTTTTAAAGCCTGTAAGTGAGGCAGAATTTCTTAGAAATGTTGGCAAATGATTATACATTTTGCGACCTTCATAAGAAGTTATTGAACCTAGAGATTACACAGAGGCTATAGAAAGTGAACAGAAAAATGAGTGGATTCAAGCAATGAGAGGGAAACGGACTCGTTCATAAAAAATAAGACTTGGACATTAGTAAATTGTACACCAGACGGACAAATTTCAAGATTTAAAGCCCGAATTTGTGCAAAAGGTTATTCTAGACGCTTGCACTGGTGACTCGGTTTGCATATTGTTAGCACTATCAGAGATTTGGACATTTGTCAATTTGACACAAAAACAGCATTTTTAAATGGAATTTTAAAAGAAGATATTTACATGTAACAACCTAAGGGTTTTATTAGTCAAAATATAAGTATATTTTGTAAACTACACAAAAGTGTTTATCGGTTAAAGCAGTCGTCGATGTTGGAATGAGAAATTTGTAAAATTTCTTACCAATTATTCATTTAAACAACTGGAATCTGGTCCGTATTTTTTACGCAAGTTTGTACAGCAGGAAGTTTTTCTTTCATTATTTGTGGATGATGGATTATTATTTGAAAGTCTAACAAATAATTTCTAAAATATTGGAAGATCTTAACCACATGTTTGAAATCACCATATCCATTGCAGATTATTACGTGGGTATAGAAATTAAACGAAACCGAGAAAAGCGATGTATCTACCCAAGTCAGAAAGGCTACACAGAAAAAGTCCTCATCCGATCCAGGTGCTATTTTACGGATTTCTCAGTATTTCATAATATTTGCTTTAACACCAATTGGAATTTTGAATCTGATAATGTCAACACAAACTTCAGAACTTTTTTAAATAAAACTTTAAGTGCTTTTAACAAGGCCTTCCCGCTTAAGAATATCAAACCTAAGCGGCATAAACCGTGGACCACGAAAGGAATACGAATTTCTGCTAAAAATATGCGCTCGCTCTCATATATAAAAAAATTCACCGACTCCTTTCTTATTCTCGACTATATCTCTAATTATAGGAGAATCTACACTGACTCTTATTAAGTCAGCAAAAAAATTACACTACCGAAAACGTCTAACAAACTCTAATAACGTTTCAAAAGAAACCTGGTCCATCATCAATAACCTCAGAAACAAATCAAACCCTGTGACTCAGATCTTGCCAGGGGCTAATGATCTAAATGATTATTTTATTAATGTAAGCAAAAATGTTACCTCTAGTATCTCGCCAAGTTTGGACCTCTTTCGTTTCTCCCTCCTTCAAAAAATTTAGCTGATAGCTTTTTCTAAGTCCCGTTAGCAACACTGAACTATTGAAGGTAATAAATAATATCAAAAGTAAATATTCGTGTAGCACTGATGGCCTATCAATTAGAATATTCCTGAACTTGCCACTCCCAGTCATAGAGGCCCTTACAACATTAATAAATGAGTCCTTTATAAAAGGTGTATTCCCTGATTGCCTTAAAACAGCTATAATTATTCCACTTCATAAAGGCGGCGAAAAAACTAACTCTTGCAATTATCGCCCAATTGCACTACTACCAGTGCTATCAAAAATCATCGAAAGGCTACTGAAGAACCGTCTTATGCCATTTCTCCTGAAACATCAGATAATATCCCCGGAGCAGTTCGGATTTCTACCCAACAAGTGCACCAGTGACGCCATGTTCACGTTGCTTAGAGGCGTCTACTTATCTCTCAATAACAACCACCCAACTGCCTCAGTTTTTTGTGACTATGCGAAAGCCTTTGATTGTGTTAGTCATGAAATTCTGATAAACAAACTAAATTTTTATGGAATTCGTGGTACTTCTTTAAATTGGTTCAAATCTTATCTTGGAAAAAGGCAACAACTTGTAAGGGCTAATGGTTCCGATTCTGATTGTAAGTTGATTACAAGTGGAGTCCCTCAAGGTTCAGTCTTGGGACCTATTCTTTTTTTGTTATACATTAATGATATCACGAACCTTAAAATTAATGGAAGAATCTCCCTTTTTGCTGATGACACAAGCATAACATGGAGTGATTTTGATACAACGTCTTTACACTCTAGTATCTCCAAAGACTTGGTTATAATTAAGGCTTGGTCCGATTCCAATATGCTTTGTTTTAACGTCGATAAAACGGTGGCGTTATCTTATAAGGGAACTTTACAACCACTTCAGGTACATAACAGCAATATTGAATACGTAGAGTCGGTTAAATTCCTGGGTTTAAATATAAATAACAACCTAAAATGGTCTAATCATATTGACACCTTAACTAAAAAACTTTCTACCGCCTGCTTCGCCATTCGATCAGTTTCAAAAGAACTAGACGTTCCTTCTGCCAGACTTACTTATTTCTCTTTATTTGAATCCCACCTCCGCTATGGCCTTCCCTTTTGGGGCTGCTGTACCACCGAGCAATTTCGTAGTATTTTTATGCTTCAAAAGAGAGCCATTCGTTATTTGTTTGGTCTAAATAATAGAGCTCACTGCCAATACTATTTCAAAAAACATGAAATATTAACACTTCCTGCATTATTTATTTTGGAAACGGTATGTTTGCTAGAGAAAACATATAAACACCCTCCCAGAAAGGCCACAACATGTATACCCTACCAGAAACTCTAGGCATGATATTTATCTTCCCATTCCTTCCACAGAATTAATAAAAAAATCAATTATTTACAACGCCATAAAACTTTACAACAATTTGCCAGTACATTTAAAATCTATCCCTATGCTTGCACAATTTCGAAAAAACACCAAAGCATACCTCATTGAGAGACCATTTTACAGCGTTAATGATTTTTTTTTTCAGTGAGTAAGTCTCTTTAAATTGTCACTAAACTCGCTTGTTTACTTAAATCTTTTGTGAGTCATGTCCTAACTCGTAGCATAGAATTTTGTAAATCATTATATAGGGAAAAGAACTGTCGAACATTCACTTAAAACTTAATTATTTTTGTTAGGTATTGGATTAAAAACAATTTAATTCTTTTTGTATACTACATTCTACACTAGTTCAATATACCTTCTGTTTAACATCACAATTATTTGTATAACTATAATAACATAGAGTTTAAGGTCGCATAGTTGCAATTTTGATTTCAATGTCATCGAAATTATTCACCTCGTACATGTGTGTTTGTTTACTTTTATAAGGTTATCATGATTCATTTACTGTTTGCAATGTTATGTTATATTCTAACGTGTGTTTTACGATTTGGTAAATTGATAATTTACATTTTTTAAAAAAAAGCACTGACCTGTCGAAATTATTTTCGATTAATGTTTTGATATGTCTTATTTTTAGGTATATTTTGCTTTGTCCATAAAATTGTAAAATTTTTCTGCGGCAATAAAGCATACTTTTGTTTGTTTGTTGTTTGTTTGATACAGGAATTTCTACCCGGAGAAGAAGAAGATATGAAAAATGTCCCTTATAGAAAAGCTGTTGGTTGTTTAATGTTTTTAGCGGTGGTAACAAGACCTAAAATAATGTTTGCTGTTAGCCCAGTTGGCAGTTTTTTAAGTAGCTCTAAGAGAAATCACTGGACAGCAGTAAAAAAAACTTAGGTATCTTAATCGTACAAATGATTTTGGAATATGTTTTGCTGCGAAGGAATTAACTGTTGTTGCATACTCTAATGTCTACTTTGCTGGTAATTTAAATATTCTATGAGTGGATATGTTACTAGCTTAACCGGAGCATCTATTACTTGGTCATCTCGTTCACAGAAGTGTGTTGCTCGATCAACCACAGCTCAAGAAATATCATGGCTTCATACATTTATCCAGGAGCTTGGTATTAAATTAGAACACCACTTTATATTGACAATCAAAGTGCTATGCGTTTAATTAAAAATACAGAGCAACACAAACAAAACACATCGACATAAAATATCAAGTCCTACATGTTGAATCACAAAAACAGTTGGCTGATTTTTTGGTAAAACCTTTAAAAAAGCAGAGTATTGAGAAAAAGCAAAGATCATTGCGTATAATTTCAACCCAGTAAACAAAGAGGGGGAGTAATGTGAAACGTGGTCCTTTGTTTACTTTAGTCATCATGATTACTAAATTTGATATTTTTTGCTTTTGTTTTATAATTGAATAAAAAAATAGTTGAATTAAAAGTTATAAACAGATAACTTCTTCTTTATTTTCCACTAATTTCATCGTAAATATACTAATATCAATATGACCTACTGGCGAAATGTATCTCATTCACTAGCAATAATGCCAATGTCAGGTTTGGTGGCATAAACCGTTTATCTGGCCAGAATGCATGGTCCAAATTAAAAACCTTTCTAGAAAAAAACCTACTGGAAGTCAGATGCCCAGAGCACATACCCCATAATTGCGTTCAACTTGGAACTGGTGCTCTAAAAATAGAATCCGTAATCATGAAGCTTTTCTAAGTAGCTTAAGCTATTATATGAATCAACCAAATATTATGAAGTTAAGTCAAACAAACCAAAATTATTTGGAAAACATGGTTTTCTAGATCCTTATTTTAAGAAAGAATATCTCAGTTGATGAGCAGTTTAAGAAAAAAATTTACATGAAAAACTACATTATTTTTGCTTATTCCATTTATATTTTAGATATTGCTTACCTGTTCTGGGATATCCCCCATACTATTTTTGTTATACAGTTAGTTCTACTACTATTATTGAGAATTTAGGGATATTAGTTGGCAACTGTATAAAAAGCAACAAAATTTCTGATTTTACAAATTATGTGAAATATGTTCTTTATACTACAACAAGCTCTGAAGCGTTTCCTGGACAGCTTTTGATGTAGAAATATATAGAAATAATAGCCTGTAATTTCTGGAAATTGCTAATACAATTGAGTTATCCAAGTTCATAAATCACTATGATTACATCTGCGAACGACATTGCCTGGTTGGTTTACTGTAATTTGTTGTTTAGCTAAAACTTTTTTGTTGTATGTGATATATAACCCAGCTTTTTTCCAATTTGCTATATCTGAATTATTCGGAACAATATTTTAAATTGGTTTCTAAATTAAAAAACACATGTTGTTTGAAGCATGGAAACTATTTAAGGTGTAACTTTCACGTTTCTTATGAAAAATGGATTTCGATAAATGTTTCTAATTTTTTTATATAAAGCAGTTTCAAAGCCTTAATCAAAGGATCTCATGGACACAAGCTAATCATGTGACGAGCTTTTAAGATACGGGAAAAATTTCAAATAAAATACCAAATCCCATATAAAATACATGGGAAAAAGATGATGAGACAGAATAAAGATTTTCAGATTCTTTAACTTTCAGAAATTTCATAATAAGAAGAATTTTTTATTTAAACGTAGGTCTGGAAATGATTTATTCTCAATATACAGGGGTGACATACGCTGCTATATGACGGAAGCAAAGCAATTTCGGGCCTATGTTTTTTTGCTTCAAACTACTTCAGCACATATCCTATGTTACTATTTGGCGGTGTCAATCTTTCTGGATATACAATTTGATATTGAAATAATGTTTTTTCCATTGGAATATTATAATTTTATAATTATAGATTTCTCTTTAAATGGGTATTTTGGAAGAGTAAAGGTGACATTGACGTACCCTGCTTCAATGGAAAAATGTCAGGTACTTGGTTTCCAGGACGACACGTATTTATACTGTCCTAACACTGGAACCTGTGGTGGAAGATTTACAAATACAAGAGTTCTAACCACACAAAACCACAACTTGTTACGTTCTGGACACGCGTACTGAGTTTATATCATTCTCTGATGATGCTAACTTGGTTAGCGAAACGCGCGTCAGAACGTAACAAGTTCTGGTGTAGTGTGGTTAGAACTCTTGTATTGTGATCAACGTATTTGTACTGCAAATTTTGTTACAGTTATACCAAAATAATTAATTACTAAACGGTTTGCGTAAATATGGTCAAACTATATATTTTTGGAATCAGAAAAGAAAGATCTTTCATAAAAAGAAAAACATACAAGGTGTTTCTTTTAAAACACCCATGCTTATCAATTTCTGACAGTTCGGATGAAACCCTAAAGCTTCTATTATTTAAAGTTTTTTGTATTTTTTATGAAAACATGTAGGTATGGCAATAAATATCTTTGAACACAGTGTACTATAAGTTAAGTATGTTGAGAAAAACTCTGGCATCCTTTCCTTGTAAGAGGGGTAGTTATTAAAATATGTCACAAGCGAATATGAACATCTCATTTCATAACGAACTTTATTTTCCAGACTCTGCACAATTAAATATTAATGTAAAAAGTTTTAAAAAGGTCAGAGGGCAATGTTCCTCTTTATAAAAAGTCCTCTAACTCGGCTATATTAAAATACGTCTAAGAAGGATGTTAAATTATAAAGTTTTCTTTTCTTAAATGTCACTCCTGCATACTGATCACTGCTAATTAAACTGTATTTTAAAAAATGCTGTTATATACAGAGAGTCCAAAATAAGTGACATCACCCTAGCAATCTCTGAGCGAAATTTTGCTCTTCCTAAAAAGATGTACAAATATAATACTTAGAACTACTAACAAAAAAACTGATTAAACCTAAATGAAAATCTAGAATATGAACATGTAGGTATGGCAATAAATATCTTTGAACACAGTGTACTATAAATTAAGTATGTTGAGAAAAACTCTGGCATCCTTTCCTTGTAAGAGGGGTAGTTATTAAAATATGTCACAAGCGAATATGAACATCTCATTTCATAACGAACTTTATTTTCCAGACTGTGCACAATTAAATATTAATGTAAAAAGTTTTAAAAAGGTGAGAGGGCAATGTTCCTCTTTATAAAAAGTCCTCTAACTCGGCTATATTAAAATACGTCTAAGAAGGATGTTAAATTATAAAGTTTTCTTTTCTTAAATGTCACTCCTGCATACTGATCACTGCTAATTAAACTGTATTTTAAAAATGCTATTATATACAGAGAGTCTAAAATAAGTGACATCACCATAGCAACCTCTGAGCGAAATTTTGCTCTTCCTAAAAAGATGTACAAATATAATACTTAGAACTACTAACAAAAAAACTGAATAAACCTAAATGAAAATCTAGAATATGACCATGTAGGTATGGCAATAAATGTCTTTGAACACAGTGTACTATAAGTTAAGTATGTTGAGAAAAACTCTGGCATCCTTTCCTTGTAAGAGGGGTAGTTATTAAAATATGTCAAAAGCGAATATGAACATCTCATTTCATAACGAACTTTATTTTCCAGACTGTGCACAATTAAATATTAATGTAAAAAGTTTTAAAAAGGTCAGAGGGCAATGTTCCTCTTTATAAAAAGTCCTCTAACTCGGCTATATTAAAATACGTCTAAGAAGGATGTTAAATTATAAAGTTTTCTTTTCTTAAATGTCACTCCTGCATACTGATCACTGCTAATTAAACTGTATTTTAAAAAATGCTATTATATACAGAGAGTCCAAAATAAGTGACATCACCCTAGCAATCTCTGAGCGAAATTTTGCTCTTCCTAAAAAGATGTGAATTACTGTACAAAAATAATATTTAGAACTAATAAATAAATAAAACTGAAAAATCTCCAATCTTAGAACAAAAGAAAAAGAAAATAAAAATCTTTATATAAACCATAAATTTAATTCCTAAAAATATGAAAAATTACTCCCCAAACAAATACTAAACTCAACGACAAAAAAAAACGGCAGCTAAAATTTGTTAACAATTTTTATATGGCATAACATTTGTTAACAATTTTGATATGGCAAATAATATGGCATAACTTTTTTATTCTTAATTTTATTGTAATGATTTTTTCGCCGGCCAATAGATCAATTCACTAAGATTGCGCTGCAGTTTCTCGTGATGAAATTTTGGTTGCTTGAATGTATATATACCAGGGTAAGTCAAAATGATGTTTTTAGTCGTAAGTTTGAAACACCCCGTGGAAAAATCAGCTAAGGTGGTTGATTTTTTTCTTTCGGACTTTTGATTAGATAAAACTGACAACGTCACCGTCAAAATAATTTAATAAAGTAACAACTAGCTAACTTGACTATTCTACGTTGATTATTTTATTGATCTTAAAAAATGCAGCGTTTCATTTAAAAATGTGTAGCTCGTAAAAGAAATGATATAGACTGATGATTTAAAAAGAAAATACTCGAAACGCATCCAGTTTTATCGTAAATTAGGTTGAAACAAGGATATTAGCCCTATTTCTTTCACAGGGTGTTTTAAACTAATAAATAATTTAAACGTATAAAAACATCATTTTGACCTACCCCGTTATATAAACCTTCAAGCAAACAAAATTTCGTCGCGACAAACCGCAGCGGAATTTTAATGAATTGGTCTATCAGCCAGCTAAAAAATCATTGCAATAAAATCATAAATAAAAAAGTTATGCCATATCAAAATTGTTAAAAAAAAATTGAAGTTCCGTTTTTTTTTGTCGGTGAGTTTAGAATTAAAATAAAATATATTTTGAAAACCTTAAGTTTGAAAACCCCCTGTATATGTAAGGCCGCATAAATCATCACAAAAAGAATAACTTAAAAACAACCCTAACAACTAGAACTTAGATACAGACTAAGTTTTATTTCAGAACTCAGCAAAAAAGGCGACACCTACATTTCATTACTTCATATGAGAATCGTAATAAATTGAAATATAATGTCTAAATAAAATAAAAGTGTGTTTTATAAAATTGTCTAAAACTAACTTATCAGCATTCTGGATCAAAAAGACCACGGCGAAAAAAAAAAGCAAAGAAAAACCTTTTCAGCCAATCATTTCTGAAGGGAAACAATGCCCTCAAAAAATATCGCCTTTTTGAAAAGGCTTCTATAAATAACTATAACATGTCATATTTAAACAAATTACATATGGCATTTTGGTCAATAATTGACTTCAGAAACAAGAATATGTTCTGATTAACCATCATATCTTGTAATTCGATATATTAGTTTCAGGATAGCTTTCTTGAGAAATGTTTAGTTTATCGATATTCGTAAATGTCAAGCTATCTGTTAATTTACGATTTTTACGTTGAAAACTACCCTTATAAAGTTTATTATCATACTTTCAGATAACTTCTTAAATTATATGACTTTCTGGGAAAAATTCGGGTCCGTTTAGCGTTAATTTTGTCAATAACCCAAATGTACTGTTACATGCCTTAGAGTTATAGTAGTTTTATTTTTAAATGTATTTTACATTTCCAAAAACAGAAAATTCAGGTCTACATAAAAAGATTTAAAATGATAGTGAAAACTATACAAATGTATAGTATTTCTATGACTTATAAAGAAAAAAAAACGGTAAATTTCCTTTACTAGGAATTTCCCTCATGTCATCAAGTGTCACCCAATTTAGTTCAGTACATAATCACAGTATATATATATATATATATATATATATATATATATATATATATATATATATATATTACATATACTGTGTTTTCAAACATTTTTATTGGGCGCCATTGTGTTCAATCATATTGGATTTCTACCAATATTTTACTAGTTTCTTTCTATCTATGCCACAATTGACTTTTGGGCATAATTTGACACATGGACATATCCCGCCATTTTGATACGTCAATGTTCTACAAAATTTAAAGTCAGTTGAATAAGATTTTTAAGCTTGATTTTATAAAAATTTTATTTGGCCGCCATTTTGTTTCGCCATCTTAAATTCGTACCATAAGTTTACCAATTTATCTCTATATCACACTTAATTCTTGAACAAAAATTGAATTTAATTTAATAAATAATATTTTCAGGCGATTTTTAAATATTTTATTAGGCCACTATTTTCTTTTGCTTTCTTAGGTTCATATCAAAATGTTACCAGTTCATTCTTATGTAACATTTAATTATTGTGCAAAATTTGAGGTAAATTGCATAATTACTTTATTTAATAATAATTTCTAAATGGTTTTCGTTATCGAGCTTCTTGTTGTTATATTAGAATTGTGTATTATTTGGGGTTAGGATCCATTAACACATTGCGTGCCACGCTGTAATCGGGAAAACGGCCCCAGGGGCCAAACCATATTTTTGCAATATTTGTATGTATTAACCAAAATAAATGTTTTTCTGAATCTACTGTGTTCTTTTTTTGTAGTATTTAGTTATTTTTTTGACTTTTTTTGTGTCTCTCATATATGAGCGACATGGCCCTGTAGAAAAAAATGCGTGATATTTACACGGGTGGCCACGTCTCTCAAATATGATCGACGCATGTTTCTTAGTGTTTTCTCTTTTGTTGCAGGTTTGAGAAAAATTAAACATTGAACGCGCTGGAGAACGAAAAGAAAGAAAAAACGTCTAAACGTCATCGAGCCTTGACACAGGCCGAAATGGAGGAAGAAGCGTCGAAAATCAAGAGTGATGATGAGTTTGATTTTGATTCCGATGACTCTATCAACGATCCGGATTTTGGTCCTGATACCGCAGCTCCAGTATATCGATTCGAATCATCTGATGAAGAGGATAACGAAGAAGCCCCAAATATTGAAGACGTTCTTCAAGATTTGGTCATGGAAGAGGCCCGAACTGAAGGGAATGACCAAAATGAAGAAGATGACGAAATGCTAGCTTCCACTAATTGGACCGAATATGTTGGACGGCACAAGAACTTCGAGTTTACGGGTCCTAGTGGTCTGCAACAAGATTTGTCCCCCGAAATGACTCCGCTACAGGCATTTTTTCACCTCGTCGATGATGAGGTCATAAACCTTATTGTCACTGAAACCAACAGATTCGCGGACCAAACCATAGCCTCGAAGGAAGCGAAAAGATATTCCCGCATAAAAAAGTGGAACCCCATTTATCCAGAAGAAATTAAAAATTCATGGGATTGAAACTATGGATGGGATTGGTTCGACTAAGTGCATTACCTGATTATTGGGCTACCAAGGGTATTTATCGTCTAGATATTCCGAGAGCAACTATGTCGCCGAACAGATATCAGTTGCTGCTAAGTCTTCTCCATTTCAACAATAACGAGACAATTCAAAAAGGCGAGCGTCTAGCAAAAATAAAACCTCTTATTGATGTTCTTCAAAATAAATTTCAATCCCTATTTTATCCCGAGGAAGATATTGTAATAGACGAAACCTTGATACCATGGAGAGGGCGCCTAATTTTTAGGCAGTATATACCAAACAAAGCCCACAAGTACGGTATAAAATTATTCAAACTATGTTCAATCAATGGTTACACATGGGCACTTGAAGTATACGCTGGAAAGTCAAAGACAGGACAACGTGAAGTCGGACTAGCTGCAAATGTATGTTTGAGGTTGTGTGAGAAGCTTCTCTATCAAGGACGAACTCTATACATAGATAATTTCTACACGAGCTATGAGTTAGCTAAAACAATGCTCGAAAAGCTAACACATGTTGTTGGAACCCTGCGAGCCAATAAGAAAAATATCCCAAAAGACGTTCTTCAAGCCAAGATAAAAAGGGGAGAAATGGTGTCCCGCGAAGACGAAAACGGAATAGTAGTTTTAAAGTGGAAAGACACCCGGGATGTTAGGCTCCTCTCAACAAAGCATGCTCCAATTATGGTGCCAGTTCACCCAAGAATGACTGAAAATGAACCGCCTGTTGAGATCCAGGAATCCAACGATGCTCAAGAACCACCAAACGCCATCGCTAATACCGCCAGTGCATCGACAAGAAGCAGCGATTTGCCTTATTCACAGGAGAGCCAGATGGAATCTGAGAATTCCCAATGATGTGTCCTATGTCCAATGACATAGAGGCCACAGTTCCAGCCAAGAAAAAAAGAAAATCTCGAAAACCAGAAGAGAAGCCCGTTGGAATTTTGGCGTACAATAAAGGCAAATCTGGAATTGACTTGTCAGACCAGATGGCATCTTATGCCACTACTCTTCGAAAGGGTGTAAAGTGGTATAGAAAGTTAGGAATAGAATTACTTCTCGGAATCGCGGTAGTAAATGCTTGGGTCCTATACAGACGGGTCACCAAAAAGAAAATTCAAATCCGTGCTTTTCGTGACATCTTAACAGCAGAGTTACTTAACATCAAAAATCAGGGAAAAGAGCAGGTACCAGAAAAGCCCAAGGTATATCATCATTTACTTGTGAGAGTTGGGGAAAATGAAAAAAAAATCCGTCGCAGGTGTTCGGTGTGTTATGCCAAAATTACGAAGGAATCAGGACGTATAGTTGCAAAATCCAAAGCCAAATTAACTTACAATTATTGCGACAAGTGCCCGGGACAGCCGCAAATGTGTGCGCCATGTTTTAACGAAAAACATTAATTTTTAGAATTTTTTTAGTTTTTTTTTGTTTTGAACTTAAGAAACATGTTAACTACTTTAATTTTTTACTTCGTTTTGATATGTTATAAAAAATAAGCTTTTTTAGGAGGACTTTAGCGTTAATATTTCGTAAAATAAATATTTTTCAAACTTATCTCTTGTGTTAGATTTATTTTTCCGATTTTTCTCAAACCAAGACACATATTACTTTCCCCAGAGGCCACGCTCGGTATTCCCCATTTGAAATACACGGTAGCGGGTTACATATTTGATATACGTGGCCAGGCAGCGAGAGATGTGCGTCTCTCAAAAATGAGCGACGTGGCCCCCGGCGAAATGTGGTTGTCTCTCATATATGAGAGACGTGGCACGCAATGTGTTAAAAACCTTTTTTTTAAATTGTCGACGTTTCGCAACTTTATTGTTGCATCCTCAATGCACATAGACTATATCTTGCATGAAACCCATATTATCAATCTTTACTTACTGCATTGGTCCGCAGATATTTTCTAACCCCAAATAATACACCACTCTAACATAGCAAGAGGATCGTTAACGAAAACCATTTAGAAACATAATATCTGGGAAATATCTACGAACCAACGTAATAGGTAAATAGTGATAATATAGGTTTCTAGCAGGATATAAAATCTGTATATGTGTCCTGAAGATGCAACAATAAAGTTGCGAAACGTCGACACTAAAAAAAAGGCTTTTGTTTTTTTATTGGATCCTATCTCTAAATAATACACTACCCTAACATAAAAAAGAGGATTGTTAACGAAAACCATTTAGAACCTTAATATCTAGAAAATATCTGCGGACCAACGGAGTTGGAGTTGATAATGGGTTTTACGCAGGATATATAATCTATATATGTGTCCTGCGGATGCAACAATAATGGTGCGAAACGTCGACAAATTATTACTGGATTTACTGGATCCTAAACCCAAATAATACTCCACCTAAACGTAAGAACAAGATAATCATTAACGAATATCTGCACCATAAGGTGAACTTATGTCAGTAATAATAATAATTTTAAAAATACTAATAATAATATTAATAATAATAATCAAGATCAAAAAAGAGTCATCACTAAAACCAGTGCGGTCTTACCGCTCGCATTGCAAAGCATCCAAACTATGGTAGTTGCTGAACTAAACATTTATCAACAAAACATTGAGGTCAGTGGGGCAGATATCGGTCCCACATAGAAAACAGCCCAACTTTGCGCAAGAGGATCTGCAACCTCACTCAATGCTCAGTAGGGACAAAGCTCCCAGCAACAACGCACGCACAGAACAAGTGAATCATTCGCCTAAAGCACCATACACACAGCTACACCTCGGACTGTCTCTTACACAAACAATCAAAGTAGAAATGGAGTCACATCTAAACAAATGGTGAGGCACCGATCCTACAAGAAGAGATCCTTTTCCTCGTGTAATCTTCAAACGGGGCACACAAAAAATCTTAAAGGTCATGAACAAAACCAATAATATCCGATTACATAACGAATGCGAGCACAATTGAAGACATTCATACAGTGACCTACGCAGCAGCTATAACCACGATAACACAGAACAATCAGAAACTCCCGCCACGGCACAGAAACACCAACAGCAAAAAAATTCAAATGGCAGATAAGAACATCTTACCCAATTCTTTTCCCAACAAGCCAAAACGTATCACATAAAGTGTCCAAAAAGTCAAATTAAAAAAAGGACAATAACAATCTGTTTCGAAGAGGCGAAAAAGAGTTTTACCAAAAAAACCATGAGCAATGAGGAGGCTCGAGTAATAGAACCACCGACCAAACAAGAAATCACAGAATACTGGAAAAGCAAGTATTTGGTCAAAACCGAAACTACACAATAATAATGCTTCATGGATTAAAGCGGAAGAAGACAGACACAAGTGCTTGGAGGAACAAGAGAACTTTGCAATGACTACACCAGAAGTTGCACAGCCACTTAAATACACGCATAACTGGAGATGTTCTGGAATAGATAACATTCATAACTTTTGGTACAAACACTTTACCTCTATAGATGAAGTTCTCACTCGTCAAATTAATGAAATTGTTTTGTAACCTAGCACACTCCTCAGTTTTCTCATCTAACGAATAACATAACTTAGACCCAAAAACTCCACCCAGAGACTCAGAGAATAGAACAACATTTAGCACACAAAAACATTCTAAGGGCAGAGCAAAAGTCATGTAGGAAAAACAGCCGAGGATGCAAGGAGCAGCTAATTATAGACAGCGTCATCATGGAACAAACCAGCAAAAATTATAGAAACCTTCGCAACTGGTTACATAGATTATAAAAAGCCTTTGATTCGATACCCCACAGTTGGCTAACCAGAGTGTTCGAATTATACAAAGCCAATCAAAACGGAGGTTAGGTAAATACTGATAATATGGGTTTCATGCAGGATATAGGATCTATACATGTGTCCTGAGGATGCAACAATAAAGTTGGGAAACGTCAACAATTTAAAAAACAACAATTTTTTTTATTGGATCTTAACTTGAAATTGTACACCACTCTAACAATTTATTTATAATTTTGTTCCGCCATATTGGATTTTTACCAAAATATTACTAAGTAATTTTTAATCAAAATTAGTCAATCGGGTAAGTAGTATTTAAGCTATGCCGCGAACTGACAGACAGACAGACAGACCGACAGACGGACCTAAGCAATTGATAAAACATATTTTTTTGGCATCTAGGAACGCTAAAATGTAAAGTTGTGTAAAACCTGAGAGGGTGATTTTTTCACGATTACAAACATTTTATTTGGCCGCCATTTTGTTCGGCCATCTTGAAGGAGAAATTACACTTTTACTAGTTGATCCCTATACCACAATTGGTTATGGGACACAATTTGAAATCAAACCATTAAGCAGTTTTTAAGGTTGAATTTTTAAATATTTTACTAAGCTGTCATTTTGTTCCGCCATTTTGGATTCGTACCAAAATTTTACCAGTTGATTCCAATGTAATACTTTGATGCTTTTGCAAAATTTAAGATAAACTGGATAAGTAGTTTTTTTAATATTGTTTTTAACATTTCACTAGGCCGCCATTTTGTTTTGCCATATTGGATTTTTACAAAAATGTGTGTGAAAAATTAAGGGTCATCCCCATATGACCCTTAATTTTTTTTTTATTTGTTTCTGAAGTCAATTATTGACCAAAATGCCATATGTAATTTGTTTAAATATGACATGTTATTGTTATAACGAAGGCCATGTTTTTTTGAGGGCATTGTTTCCCTTCAGAAATGATTGGCCGAAAGGGTTTTACTTTGCTTTTTTTTTTCGCCATGGTCTCTTTTATCTAGAATGCTGATAAGTTACTTTAAGTTTTAGACAATTTTATAAAATACACTTTGATTTTATTAGACATTTTATTTCAATTTATTATGATTCTCGTATAAAGTAATGAAATGTAGGTGTCGACCTTTTTCCTGATTTCTAAAACAAAACTTAGTCTGTGTCAAAGTTCTAGTTGTTATGGTTGTTTTTAAGTTATTCTTTTTGTGGTGGTTTATAAGGCTTTATATATACAGTAGATTTTTAAAGTTAAGGGTTTACCAAATGATATTTTGTCTTAATTTTAAACTCACCGACAAAAAAAAACCGAAACTTAATTTTTTTTTAACAATTTTGATATGGCATAACTTTTTTATTTTTGATTTTATTGCAATGATTATTTTTTTTAACATTTAACTAGGTCGCCAATTTGTTTTGCCATATTGGATTTTTACTAAAATGTGTGGGGTTCCATATGACCCCTAATTTTTCACCAAAATTTGATATCAATCGGGTAAGTAGTTTTTTACCTACGTCGCGAACAGACACACAGACAGACTGACGGAATTGAGAAAACATGTTTTTCGTCTGGAGACCCTGAAACGTGAAGATCTGTAAAAATCTCGGAGAGTGATTTTTTCATGATTACAATACTTTTTACTTTACCAAAATGGGTGGATTTCAATTAATGAAATGCGTTTGTTGATTGCTTCAGTGTAATCATTTCTTGTGTAATTTTAAGATAATAGCTTTTCTCAAATGGTAGATTTTACGCAAGAGGCAAACATTTGTATAACTAAAGTATATGCGCTTCTCGTTTACATAACGGGACGCCTGCCTAAGCAGCGAAAATTAGTTTCTGAATATTATATATTGTTCTTTAGGCAACTGAAGGGGTAAAGCGTTATAAGTTTTAGTTTGTTTTTTAGCCGAGAGTGATCATTTCTTAGGTATAAACTTTCGTAGACTAGTAGAACAAACGGGGACAAATTAATGATAGATTGCATAGCGTCCCGCCGGCACAGAGTGAGCCAGAAATAACATTTAATATTGAATAATCACTAAATGTTTTTATTAATATAACTGATATCTTAATACTTACAATAACTAAGTAGGCTTTGATCCATAAAAAAACAAAAAACAAAATGCGATTGATTGTCATGGAGACGTGAAATAACACGCTACTTGTCACCGAGTTGGACGCGTTCGCATTTTTTGGTCAACCGTATGTGATCTAAAAAACTTACAATTTTGAGCAAGATAGTATCTGTGATGGATGAAGGTGAAAGAGGTAAGTTTAATGGACATAAGGATATATTTTTTCGTTGGTTAATTTTTTATCAAAAGACCCTTTAGGGGAAATTCTCTATTCGATAAAAATGTTTGTCGATTTAAAAGGTTTAAATTTGCTTCAAACTGTTTTTTTTTTAAAAATGAGTGACTATCATATTTTTGAAACCTATATTGTTGGAAAATATAATACTTAAACTTTATTTTAATTTTTTAAAAATCTGCCCCGCTCTGCCCCCTAATACAGGGTGCCACTTTTATTACTCATGAATCTTATTTTTCCTAATTGAGCACCCTGTACCAAAATGTATGAAAAGCAAGGTTTCGGCATGTAGTTTTCTAAACAGTTTATCATGTTTTGTTTTGTTTAAGAATCTTGAATCTTACTTAATTCTACATGCAGGACTGATGCTTTTTTGTATTTTTAGAATTTGAATCCCACAAAATTAAACTAAAGCAAATATTTGAAAAAGGCATAGAAAGGACCAAAATAAAGGAGACATTAAACTCTATTTTATGTGGGAAGTGTATGACATCAAACAAGGAAAAAGTACTTAAATATTCTCGACTTTATGCCCTTGATTTTCGGAGAAGATGGCAGGCTTCAGGACCAAAAGTAGATTTTTAGACTGGAACCAAAAATGGCTTGATAAAGACATACATTTTGCTTGTGTTAAAACCAAAACCACTGGAAGGCCCAAATCTGAGTTTCAAAATCTTAGTTACTCTGGAAAATTTCGAAGAACGGAACAGTTGAGAAAAACCGAAATAAGTGAGCTAGTTTTTGCTACTGAATTAAGTTTGAGATCTGATGGAAGACCAGAAGCTGCTAAATTATTGTCCCGTACTATTTTATCTCCGAATCAAGAAATTAAAAAAATGAACCAAAACACTTCTAAGAACGCACAATCTCCATTAGGACCAGATCGACCTTTAGCCTTATTTATTGACACCAAACTTTCCAAGCGATCATACCAACTTCTAAGAAACAACGCCAAAGAGAATAATTTCGATATCTACCCTAGTTATAACAAAATCAGAGAAGCAAAGCAGTTATGTTATCCGGAAAGAATTTGTGTACAGGAGCATTCTGTGGTGTTACCCTTACAATCCCTGCTAGACCATACAACATGTAGGCTTCTGACGACTTTGGACCTTGAAGACCAGAATTTTGAAAACTCAAATTTTACTCTGATTACCAAGTGGGGAATGGATGGAAGTAGTGGACAAAATCAATATAAACAGGCTTTTGAAGGCAATTATTCTAACAGCAATTTACTACTTACATGTTTGGTTCCTTTACAATTATATACAACAAACAATCAAAACAAAAAAATTTATCTCTGGCAGAACCCTCGCCCTTCATCTACAGTTTATTGCCAACCATTAAAAATGCAGTTTTTAAAGGAAACCATAGAAATTTCAAAAAAAAGAAAAAATTACATGGATCAAGAAATTTTAAATTTAACTCCAACAAATTTTAAACTAAAAAATAATTCGGCTATTGTGGTAAAACATGAACTATTATGTCAATGGTTGATAATAAAATGATCAACTCATTAACAAATACGTCATCCCAGAAGTGTTATTTATGCGGGGCTTCTCCGATTGAGACGAATGATATTGATCGGGTTCTAAAAAGAACTGTAAACATCAATCACCTGTGTTATGGAATTATATCGCTACATGCATGGATTCGATCATTCGAGTGTGTTTTGAAAGTAAGTTATCGATTACGCATACAGAAGTGGCAAGCACGAGGGGATGATAAAAATATTATTAAGCAAGAAAAAACTAGGATCCAAGAGGATTTTCGATCTCGTTTAGGAATCATTGTGGATCAAACTAAACAGGGAGCGGGAACGACAAATGATGGCAACACAGCCAGGACATTTTTTCAAAACTACAAAGTGTCCGCTGAAATAACTAATATTGACGAAAATTTAATCTATCGCATATATGTTATTTTACAAGTAATTGCCAGCAGCTTCGATATTAAAGTCAAAGAATTTAAACAGTACTGCATTGATACAGTAAGGTTGTTTGTGCATCTGTATCCATGGTATAGAATTCCCGCTTCCCTGCATAAAATTTTTATTCATAGTGCCGAAATAATCAAAGCTGTCCCTGTGCCTATTGGGCAACTCTCAGAGGAAGCCCAAGAGGCGAGGAATAAAGAATACAGAAGGGCTAGGGAACAAAATTCTCGAAAATAGCATAGAACACCAAAAAAGAACATGTTTAGCCCAGAAGCACTTCATTTGTTTCAGTCGTTTGAAACAAATTCTAACTGCTGCAGTAGTGATGATTCGGATTAAATGTTTGGTCTTATACGATTGTATCAAAAATAAGGTTTTTGTTAGTTAAGAATGGTTGGTTATAATTTTTATTTGTTATTGTATTTATTGCGCTAATAGACTAATAAAAATTGTATTTTGTTTAAATTTGTAACTTAATTTCCTTTCACAAAAACTGTAAAAAATGGCTGTTGAAAATTGCCGTTTCTCTCGTTTCGGAAGGTTACAGTTGCAAAACGGTTAACTCCGCAAAAAATATCTAAAAGTTTTAAAAGTTGGCACCTATTGCACCCATTAGATTAAATTTAAAAAGTTAAGACATAAATGTGAAACTTGTTTTTTTTTATCTTTAACTGTTTCACTTGCTGCAGGTTACACCTGCCAAAACATGCAGGAAATTGTAAATTTCTAATTGTTTGCAGCATAAAAACAATTGAATGAAAGTATAAAACATCCCATATAAAATCTAAAAATGTAAAATTGTAGCATTGAAAAACAAAGTTTGCATTATAAGCGAAAAACCGGTAAGTTTGACAGCAACGCAGATACAGTTTTTAAATTTGCCGATATCAATTTACTTTAATTCCAAAATTTCAAAAAAATCGCATTACCTTTTCTTAAGATATTTAGCCGAAACCAGCCAGACTTTTAGCTAACCCTGTATAACCTAGTCTCTATACTTATTGAACATATTCATTTTTCATAGTATTTATACAAATTTACCTTTAAAACCCGTTAAAACGTATCTCTACCCATTTCTGAATAAACAATCATTTTTCAATAAAATAAGGCTACGCTGGCCCACTGTGCGGCAGTACAAAAAGGCACATTGAGTATTCTTTTTATTCGCTTCTGTGAGGATTATTTGCGCTGCCAGCAAGATTGATAATACAACCATTTTACAGAGAAAACTTCAAACTTTCGGCGTATTCTTCGCCAATGCTGTACCGTCATTTGTTCGCGAGTATGGTAAGTTTTTTGAACCAGTTAAAGCAATTGTTAAATAATGCTGTTGTTCGGTGGGATACCGTTTCTTTTTTTTTCACTTGCTATATGAGTATGTATTTAGTATAATAAAAATTTGTAATATGTTCACAAATATGTTTTTATGGCCTAGGAATAAAATTATTATTTTAAAACGATAACAATATGTATACTGTAAAAATATTATGCTAACTTTCTCATCTGTTCGCGGCATAGCTCAAAAATTTCTTACCGGATTGACTTAAAATTTTGGTCATAAATTATATGGAGATGATTTGGTAATATTTTGGTAAAAAATCCAGTTATGGAAAAACAAAATTGCGGCCTAGTAAAATGTTAAAAAAATTATTACTAAAAAACTGCTTATCTAATTTATCTCAAATCTCAAAAAGTATTATGTGGGAATCAACTGGTAAAATTTCGATACGTAAAAGTAAAGTAAAATTTGTGTACGCAAATAAATTTTATTTTATTTTATTGGTTGTAATAGTTTGCCGCTTCACCTATAAAGTGCGCCAGCTAAACAGTGCGGAAAATTAATCGAGGATTTAGTAAATTTCGCACTGGTCCACTTGTAATTGGGATGTGCCTAGAGTCTCCATGCCCTTGCCGCTAGAAGGTTAGCTATTTCCAGTGGCGCCTATACACTTAGAGCATTTGGTTTCATTTCTATATAAATGCGTTGCGTCGAATTTGAATTATTATTTCGAAGTAACGATGGCGAGCAAAAGAGGAAAAACAATTCGAAGCGGTGCACGTGAAGTTATTCAAAAAAAAAGTTCAAATTCAAATTCAAAAAGTCTTTATTAAGACGGGGCTCAGCCAAGGCTGCTTTGGCTCAACCTGAAATCTATTACAATATCTCAAAATAAGAATTAGTAAGTGAATAATTGAACTAATAAGTATTAGTATAAAAAAAATATAAATATTCTACATAACCAATATATATATTCCAAACAACTGTAATAATTTTATAATAAAACAACTAGAATTTTATAAAGCGAGGATGAAAAGATGACACTACGAATCTCTATAATGTTCCTCGATTTTTTTCTTGAAGGAATTTACGTTAATAATTCGTTTAATGTTGATTGTCAGCGAATTATAAATAAAACTAGCATTATACGTAAAGGATCCCCTAAAGGCAGCGGTGACGTGCGCTTTCAAAAACAGAATCAGCAAAAATTAATTTTTTATAGAGATATGAAGGTTCTTTTGAAGTAACAATTTTATGTAAAAAAAAAACGTGAAATGGATGTTACGTCTTTCGTCCATCTTAAACCAACTAAACTGTATATACGAAGGTGTAATATGATCTCTTCGTTTTGTACAGGTTGCATATCTCATGCAGGTGTTTTGCATAACCTATATTCGATGTCGGTCTATACCCAATAAACAGTGACCATATACCACATCACAATAATCGAACAAGGACAGTATCAGCGATTCCGTGAGTCTAAGTTTGATCTGAGCATCTAAAACATATTTAAACCTATAGATTGACTTTAATCTACTATAAACTAATTTAAGAATATTGTTAATATGCGATGTAAATGATAAGTCATTATCAAATGTAACTCCAAGATTTTTACAACTATTTACAAATTTGACGGGCAACCCTTCTAATAAAATTTTGTCTGTTATCCGGACTTTCTCCCTTCGTTTTTCGGTGACAAAAAGAATAGCTGTTGTTTTCGTTGAATTTAACAGTAGACCATTATTTTTTGACCAAATACTAATCTTATTCAAAAATTTACTATGCTTATCGTTTAAACAAGGACAGAGTGTGCAGGCAGTTGGCTGAGCATGTTCAATTCTCAATTAATAATAGCAAAGTAGTATTAAAATCAATTAAGACTTCTTTTCATTTAAGTCAGAGTGGAGAACAAAAGCCTAGCCACGTTTCGGATGGGATTGACTTAGATGTTGCAAGTGTGTTGTCTGATGTGGTGGAACATGTTGTGAGAGCTGACCGTGAGGGTATGAAAGATACAAGTACTACCATTAGTTCTAATCAAGTCTCTGGTAACTCGACACAGGATTTTTTATATCCACGTCTTTCCCAGTGGGATCTAACGGAGATATAACACTTAAATATAATAATAATGAGGGCAAAAAAGTGGGGAAACTTGTAGTATGTCATTTAAATATCCAGGTATTAGTAATAAAATAGATTTACTAGAAAATCTATTAGGATTGGAGAACATTGATATTATGTGTATTACTGAACATTGGCTTACTTTAGACTGTACAAACTTAAATATTAAGGGTTATAGCTTAGTGTCCTCTTTTTGTAGAGTTAGTTCAAAACACGGTGGTTCAGTTATACCTATAAAAAATAAACTTAGAGATAATTTTAGGTCATGTAATCTCGAGAACACAGCTGTCGAACTACACAGCGAATTGTGTGGTGTATTCTCTAAGGAATGTTGTGTTATTTGTTGTTATCATCCACCCTCTGGTGGTATTGACATATTTCTTGACTCTGTGAGTGCGGCGCTATCTGCAATGGCGTCTCGTTGCAAGTATTTGGTGTTTTGTGGTGATTTCAATATACATTTCTCTATTGATAATATTCCAAAAAAACAATTATTGGACCTATTCACCTCTTTTAATTTAAATATTACAACATCTGAACCTACCAGAGTATGCACAATTTTAAATGGCCATACAAGTTCGTCCATTATCGACTATGTGGCTACAAATATTTCTAGTGATTTATGTCATTGCACTGTTTTTAACCCACATATTAGTGATCATCTGGCTCATAGGTTTGTAGCTGACTTATCGGGCGAAAAGTGTATCGCTGATGTGGCCCCCGAGACCAAATGGTTTTCTAGGGACCTCTCAGATGGCAATATTAAGTTTTTCTCAAACATGGTGATGTCCTTAAATTGGTGCCATACGCTGACTCCTTTTACGAGTAGTGATGATCTATGTATGCAGTTTATGGAAGATATCATATACTGTCTAAATGTTTGCTGTCCACATAAATATCGTAAAATTAAAAGGAATCAACGTATTGAGGGTTGGTATAATGAAGATTTATCAAACATAAAAAATAATTTAGATAGACTATGCTGGATATATCGCGATAATAAAGACAATAACGTCTACATAGAATATCTAAACCTTAATAAACTGTACAAAAAACAAATCAAGACTTGCAAACAGCAATTTTTTAAAACCAAAATAAACAATTCTGCTAATAGAACTAAAACCATACGAACTATTGTCAATGATAAATTAAATATCGAGAGTATAGATGCAGGTAAACTGGTGGTCACGATATTTTTTGACCTGTCAATAGCGTTTGACACAATAAATAAATACTTCCTCATTAGTAAATTATATAATATGGGAATTCGCGGAACACTTCTACAGTGGATTGAATCATACTTGTCTGAAAGGGAGATTGTAGTTAAGTACGGCGGTGTAAAGTCTAGGGCGTGTCCAGTAAATATTGGTGTACCGCAGGGCTCAGTTTTGGGTCCACTGCTTTTTATTCTATATGCAAATGATCTGCCGCTATATATCAATCAGGGAAATGTGACGATGTATGCTGATGATACCACTATTGTGGTTGAAGTCGAAAATGTGGACGACTTGAGTGGAAAGATCTTAAATGTCTGTAAAAGTATGGAAGCGTGGTGCCAAAGAAATAGACTAATATTAAATATAGAAAAAACTGTGTATATGAATATGATTAATAGAAAGTCGTACTCGGCTGATCTTGAGGAACGGCTTAATATTAAGTTTGCTAGTAGCAATAGATTCTTAGGTACAATTATTGATTCGCGGCTCTCGCTCAATGACCAGGTGGACCATGTTTGTGGTAAGCTTAACTCTGCGTATTTTGCTATTCTGAGTTTAAAGAATACCCTTGACATTGATGGCCTTCTGTCGGTGTAGTACTCCCTGGCATTTAGTCATATGTCAAATACTATTATTTGTTGGGGCAATGCAGGTATTCAGAGTAACCGGGTTTTTGTTAATCAAAAAAGAATTTTGCGTCTCATATTTGGTTTAGATATGCGCGAGAGCTGCAGAGACGTTTTTTTTTGCAAAGGAGAATTCTCACTTTCCTAGTATGTACATTCTCAGGTGTCTGGTGTTTGTAAATAATAACAGATCCATGTTTGGTGAGTTGGGATGGGGGAGCACCTACAACACGCGAGGAGGGAACTTTCTTATGATCCCCCCTCATAGAACATCGTTCTTTAAGAGATCTCTTTTGTACAATTGTATTAATTTGTACAACAGCTTACCATTGGAGATACGCATGTTGCGTGGCAAAAAATTTACTGCTGGGGTGAAATCCCTTTTACTGACTAAGAGTTGCTATTCTATCAAAGAGTTTATTGGACATTAGCATAAATACGATTATTGCGTTTTTTCTCCTGCTGCCTGGTTGCTTTGTTTTTTAGATTGGCTTCTTCAATATTTATTTTATTTCTAGCCGTACTGTTTATTGTGTTTACTTGTTTGTTATGTTAAATATTAGTACTTTGTTTATTTTACTGTTATTTTATTTTATGTAATTTTATTTTATTTTATGTTTTTTTATTTCGACATTGTATTAAAATTTTGACGAATACAGTAACGTTTGTTTATGCATACAGTATATGATTTTTATATTTTATATAATTCTTTTATATTTTATATAATTCTTGATTTTTTTTTAAATCTGTTTATTGTAAATTTATTGACGACCCAATGTACAAATTTGTATATTTTTGGTAATATATTATTCTATTCTATTCTATTAAGATTAGAATTAGTTTGTTCAGTTGCTGAAAGTTGATCAGCAGGGGCAAAAGAAAAATATATTTGGCAGTCATCCGCATATGAATGGTGTCAGTCAAAAATATTATTAGGTAAATCAGCGGTAAACATAATAAATACGAGAGGTTCTAAAATGGATCCCTGGGAGACTCCACTTAAAATTTTTAAGGGGCTTGACACTACTAATTCTCCATCCACCTTACTCGAACCTGCTGAATGCGATCTGTTAGATATGATGTAAACCACCCCAAGGCATCCGCAGAGAAACCATAATGTTTTAATTTTGCAAGCAGAAGTCGATGGGCCAAACAATCAAACGCCCTGGAGTAGTCCAACATAGCAAGAACAGAGGCAAATGAGTGATCAACAGCGCGCAGCAGATCATCAGTTAGATCTGATAATACCAAATAACAAATGCAAAGACTCAATATACTTTGTTAATAATAACCAATCTCTCAATAATCTTAGATGTTGTGGTAAGTATACTTATAGGGCCTAATTCAGAAATTTCAGATATGTTATTTTTTTTAGGGACAGGATTTATCAAGGCATGTTTCCAATGATCTTGTACTTTTCTAGAGAGCAGCGGAGTATTAATAATATCTCTCAAAGCTTTGAGCCCAAAAGGCATACACATTTTTAACATTTCCGATGAAATTTGATCAACACCCTTGGCGTTGGATTGCCATATTATTCAAAGAACCACGGAACACCACCGGTTTAAAGAGACTTCTTGGCCAACCTTCCTAAACCAATTGACTCCGCCCGGTTTTTTTTCGTGTCCCGCACTATAAGATAGCCGAAGAAAATAACGACTTAGTAAATTATTTAAAAATTCAGCCTGAAAAACTAGTTTAGGCCTTGATTTCAAATTATGTGTCATTAATAATTGTGATATACAGAAGAACTAGTAAGACTGTAGTACTAATTCAAGATGGCGTATCAAATGGCGGCTAAATAAAATATTTGTAATCGTGAAAATATCGCTCTCTCAGGTTTTACATATTTTCACGTTTTAGAGTCTCTAGATGCCAAAAAATATGTTTTATCAGTTCCGTCGGTCCGTCTGTCGGTTTGTCTGTCTGTCTGTCGGTCAGTTCACGGCTTAATAACTATTTATCCGATTGAGTTCAAATACTACTTTTTTTGTAAGGAATCGCCTTTTTCGAATCGGATTTTTTTATCGTATTTCAGAAAAACGCACACAACTTAACTTTATTTTTTAATAGAACACACATTATATTATTGCATATTGGCATTTTTCGAGACGACGGCAGTTGAAAAAGCGGCAAAATTTAAGTATTTAAGTACGAATCATCTACGGCAAAACAAAATAGCGGCCTAATGAAATGTTTAAATATTCAGTAAAATTCAATTTTCTGGAATAAAACCTTTTTATAGACGAAAACAATAAATGCCATAATTAATTTTGAAGACTATATAAATGCAACTATGAAAAATAATGCTGATAATAATATAATTATAAACAAAAAACAAATCAATAATAGATAAAGATAAATTACAGTTTATACGATTTGTATAAACTTATAACCAAGTAATTATATTCATTTACAGGGTGGGCTAACGAAAATTTTACACCCCGAATTTCCGGCTTTAAAATAAAATTCTGAAAAAACGCTCGGACCTGTGGATTTTTGATTTGAGGGGGAACTATTTTTCACTTTTTTCATCCCCGTAGCTTTAACTAACTAGCTGGAGACAGCCCCCGAAATTAGGGGATTAGGGGAGAGGGTTCGTACCATACTCTTTTTACACTTCAAGTTCTTTATGACCTATAATTTTTGCCTTATTATTTTCAACCACAACGAAAAAATAGCTTTTTAAAATTTGTTGAGTGGGCACCCTGGTCACCTGACCTGAAACCAATGGATATTTTTCTATGGGATCATCTGAAATCTAATCTACCAAGCCCGAATCACTGAATGCTTTGCAAAATTCTATAATTAATGAATGCCATCAAATTACAGCCGAAATGTTGTGTAAAGTTTTCGTTGACTCAGCCTGTACAACTGTATAAACTATCTTACCTGTAAGTGTGAATACCTATTTCTCCCGAACACCCTCAACTAATTCGAGGCAGAATATGTAAATGCATCCTAAGTAGATAAATCTAAAAACATTATTTAACTTTTTTACTACGCATAGTAAACTGTTTAAAAAGACTGTAAAAACCCACCGCCTTTTTTTAAAGCAGCTTATTCACCGTGATTTGGGGACATAAAATTTATCTCCAGAGAATATCTAGAGTGACGTTGGCAAATTCGCTCATTACTTACAAACCTTAGAAATGGCTTTAAGGTATCATTTGTAATGCCGGATAAATGCCACCATTTTGTAACTTTACACTATTACAGATATTTAAATGTGGTTGCTCTTCCGCAAGTAAAATTTAGTTTTACTGGTTTATATTTTCTTTTATTCATTCGACAAAATATTAGGGTCTAATATTTTGATATTTATCTGATCATTTAGAAAATATATTTTAGTTTATTTTATTAAATAATCTTTTAGATTACTGGTATTTTATGTACTATCATTTGATTTTACAGTTACCGCGGATCTGGTTGCTGGAAGAATGTCTTTATACTGAAGAAAAGGGTCATATTTTTTTAATATCTTCATATTATAATATACTGTTTATTAATACTATACAATGCCGCAGTGTTTTAACTTAATTGATTCCTATTTAAGAATAAATCGATCATAAAAAGATATAATTGAAGTCTAGCTCTTTTGTTGGCTTTGCCAAATCTGATATTTTCATATATTTCCAGTGTAACATCTGATTCATAAAGATTAAGTAACTTAAACTTCATTGCTTTTTAGTTTAACCTTTGGTTAGTCAATGTTATTATTAAATGATTTGCTTTTTTGGAAAGTATCTTTTGAAATGTCGTCAATAAGCTTAATTTAATGTGTACACTCAAATATTCAATAAACAAGAGTTTTGGTTTAAGAATTTAAATTGTTTATTTTCTTTAAAAGTTTGGGGTTAAATGATCAAGTATGTTCAGTTGTTTGGTTGCTTCATTTATGATCAAGCGACAATATGGTTTTGAGTAAATTGTGAAAATCTTTTCTTTGTATTTCGTGCAAATCAATTTATTAAAAACGTAACAAAGCGCTCTCGGCTTTCGCCATCATCAGTGCCACCTGAAAGGAAGAAAATCACTTCCTTTAGTTTTCGATAAGTATTTTATGAAGAGAGTTACTAATGTAGAAGTGATATTGAATAAGGACAAAGAAACTATGTAAAAAAGAGTAATTATGAAGATAAATTGTATTAAGAAACAATCTGTAATAATAATTCAATAAGTGATCTACTTACTTAGTCAAGTGTGCAAGAAATAAATCCATAAGTTACATGTCAAGTATATAACAAATCACATTTAAAAATTTTATTTTTAAATGTGATTATATTTTTTTTGCCCCCCTTTTAGCGACCTAAATTATCACTTCGTTCCAGTTAAGGCTGAAATGTGGTGGTCTCAAATAATAGAGTTTGAAGGTTAAACCTACGAGGAAAATTAGCTCTGTGAGGTTGGCAACCTATCAATATATTTAAAATTTAAACCTGTAGGAAAAGAAGTGTCAATGAAGAGGCAAATTTTAACCAAAATAATTAGAAAATTAATCAAATTGAATGTGGAAGGCCGTGGAAATATTTTATATTATTTGTATATATTGTAAATAAATTGCAAGAGATTCAAATCTAGTAAGGAACTATTAGGGGAAAATTTTTCTCAAGTATTTTAAGTTGGTTATATTGATGAAGCAGGGTTGGCTTCAGCGGAGTTGAAACCAACTTGTTTATAGACTTATGACTTAAACAATTTTTAAATTTAATTTTGATTTAATAAAAGTATTATTATTCCATTAAAATTGTTTAAATAAAGAGAAGAAATGTCAAACAGGAATTAGAACAATCAATGTTTTGTGGAGGTTCTGTACAAATTGGTGAACAAATTAAAACATATATACATATTTCAATCTTATTCACAACTAAAGATGTTTTCAGATAAATGTGTGTTATGTAAACAAAGTGGCGAGGAAAGAGAATTTGTATCTTGAACTGAAAATTAAATTTATTTATTTTCAAAATTATGAATTTTGAAACTGATATAAGTGAGTAAAGGAGATGTGGATCGGGAAGTTATATAAGTTTTTTTTTTAATGAATATTAATATAAAAAGAGGAAGAAGAATGGATCAATCAGACAGGGTAAATGACTTCAAGTCTGGGTTCGTCATAGAGCGATGGAATTAGTCCAAAAGTCTGTGGTGTAGAGGGATGAAAGATCTATTAAGGGAGACTTGTGTATTAAGACATGAGTCATTATTCTTTAGTTCGTTGGAAATTTCGATATCCTCCATAAAGTCCAACCTGTTGAAGTTTTTAGACGTTATGTTACGAAGTAGTTTAGAATTTGACGTTGGGCTGAAACTATGATTGGAAGGTCTCAGGTGCTTTCCAAAGGCTGAGGTAGTTCTTTTTAGATGTTCATTAATCCTTGTGTGTAAGGGTCTACAAGTTATGCCTATGTAAGTTTTGTCACAAGAATCACATGAAAGTTTGTAAACTCCACTTTTTGATAAAGAGTCTATTTTATCCTTTGTATTTACTAAAAGTGTGCATAGATTGGATTTAATTTTATGAGACATTTTTATGTTTGGGATATTATTTGAGAAAACTTTAGATAGTTTATCATTTAAGCTGCTATTCAAATAAGGTAAAGCTATATATTTGTTAGAATTGTTTGAAATCGGGTAAATCTCTTTCTTTAGTTTTTTATGTTTGGTTTTGAGTATCAAGGAATCAATTAGATTAGGATCATAATGATTATTAACTGCTATTTGTTTTAGTATTTTAACTTCTAACTAAATTTTACAATTACAATTTAAATGTTTACTGTTTTTAACTGTTTGTGGAACTTTATGGATTTATTTCCTGTGCACACTTGACTAAGTAAGTAGATGACTTATTGAATTATTATTGCAGATTGCTTCTTAATACAAATTATCTGCATAATTACTCTTTTTTACATAGTTTCTTTGTCCTTATTCAATTTCACTTCTACATTAGTAACTCTCTTCATAAAATACTTATCGAAAACTAAAGAAAGTGATTTCCTTCCTTTCAGGTGGCACTGATGATGGCGAAAGCCGAAAGCGCTTTGCTACGTTTTTAATAAATTGATTTGCACGAAATACAAAGAAAAGATTTTCACAATTTATTTACCTCTACGTGCACACAGCCCTTCCCCTTTCAATATGGTTTTGAGCAGAGAATAATACTTAAAACCTGATTTCATCCAAGTTCCTTTCATATGAAATATCAAAAACCTAAATTTGACAATATAATTAATTTGAAAAAAATAATAATGCTAACAAGGAACTAAAATAAAAAAAAACAAATATTTAAAATAATATTTTTACAAGATTTTATGTAAAGAAAGTTTCCCATCATTTTTGAATTCAGCGCTAAATATCGATTCAACGAAGACAGAATAGAAAAACAAGACAAAACCTTAAATAGGCCCAGGATTCTACCAATTACAACATGAACTGTTCAATGTCTTCCCTATTGATTCTTCGTTTATTTCCGCGGAGTAAAAAGAAGTTTTTTTTGAGTTTTCAGTGTGGGCTTCACGACTCAGTGGTAGTTCAACGTCCAACTGCAGAGACCAAGGACCTCCCACTTTGTTCGCTCCTTTATTTCCACACTTCTTCTCATAATCTGGAAGTCTTTAAATCCCGCATCAATAAATTTCCTTGCCTTTATTTTAAGCAACCACGGTACCTAGTACTTAGGACTTTGGCCTTCGTGGTTTGCTCACAGTTAAAGAAAAGTTTGAATCTTTGGCTAGCATAAAAGATATTAAACTTTTGTAATAAAAGCTTTTTTTCTGTAACTCAAATATTCACCCCTGTAGGAAGCGGTACAAATATAAAAAATAACCCTCTACCACTTAACCGTTTTTTGCACCAAAAAAACGATATATTTCTGCAACATTTTCACATTAAACTTGCGAGTTTCGACTCACAAATTAAAATTAGCACCTATAGAACAAATTAATTCAAAGTGTTTTAACTAATTAACGTATTTCCAGCCGGTATCCCGAACGTTCAAATTCACGACTGATGGAATTGTTGACACGATGTTTCCCGGAGCTACGATGCTCAATTTGCTTGTTTGTACGTCACCTAATTAACTTAAATTAGTAGGGTTGGAAAGTGGATGTCAGGGCCGGATTAGCGTTTGAAGAGGCCCTAGGCGAAAAATTACCTAGGGCCCCTAATCAGAACATTTAGAATATTTTATGGTAGAATTTTTTTTTGATAACGTAAAATTTGTAATAAAACTAGGTAGTTTTTAAAAGTATATAATAATAACTTTATTCAAAACACATCAAAAATCAATAAATATCTAAAAACATTAGCCTAAAACATTTTCGTTAAAAAAAAAATATAAATACGTGGTGATATGTACTTAAATAAATGCTCGTTTTCGTGATTTTTGGGTTGCAAAACTTTCAATAATATTTTCGTTTGGAATTTTATTGAGAAGATCGTGTTCTATCGCCAATAAAGAAAGTTGATTAGTTTTTTCATCACCTAATGAATTTCTCTTATGACTTTTTACCCTTTCTAATGTAGAGAATGATCTCTCCCCACTGCAGTTAGTTACTGCCATGGATAAAAATATCCTTAATGCAATATCTACGTTTGGAAAACTACACGTTAATTTCTCTTGTCTTATAAATTTTAACATTTCCCTTGGATTGGTAATTCCCGAATTAATTTCGGAGATAAAATATTTAAAGCGAATACATTCGGCTCCTAAACTTTGATCTAAATCGTTTGGATAGTGCTCCTGGAGTAAATTTGCCTGTATTATAATATTCTCTTCTGAATAATTTTCTAGATATAAAAACCCAAACATATTTGAAACGTTAAGATAAGCAGTTTGTCGACCCCTGAGTTCCGCAAGAATGTTATCGATTATAACATAGAAAGTATTTATGAGCATATTATCTCTACCACTGAATTCAACTTCACCCTCTTTATGTTCGTCAAATTGTAGTTTTCTGTTTTTTTTTCTTTTATTATCGTATTTGTATGTGGAACAGTTTGTAAGTTTTTTGCCACACTCTTCGTAATATGCAAAACGTTCGCGTTGTTGTAAAACATGTTTAATAAATGAATCATACAAATTGGCTGCTAAGGAAACATCGAGTTCAGTAGCTTGTAATGATTTACTAACCTTATTAAACTCTGTTAAAATATCGTCCCATAATTTTAACAAAATCCCAACTTCCAATTCTTCGAACCGATTTTTAATTCCTTTTGCTTGAACTTTTGAATTATTTGGTTGTGTAATATCATTTTCGATAACTTCTAATGACTTTTTAAACCCAGAAAATCCTAAAATAATTGCCCTACTAGAATCCGCGCGAGCAGACCATCGAGTAACAGATAATTTTTTTGGAACGAGAGCATTGGGAATTTTATTGAGTTCTTCTGTCATTATTTGCCACCTATGTGTGGAAGCTGAAAAAAAATTATAAATTTCTTCTAAAAACATAAAAAATGAAGTAGCCATATTACAACACTCAGCTGCACATGTTCCTACCAAGTTAAGAGAGTGTGCCGCACAGGGGACAAATAATGCTAGAGGATTCCTTTTTTTAATGAGAGCTTGCAATCCTGAATATTGACCGGACATATTATTGGCGTTATCATAAGACTGGCCCCTACAGTCTTGAATATTTAAGTGTAGCTGGTCTAATATTTTAAGAACTGCAGTTTCCATGTCAACTGCCTTATGGCCAGTATTACTAATAAAGGTAACAAAACGTTCTATAGGAGAGCCATCACATATTACGTATCTAAGAATAAAAGTAAGCTGGTCCGAATGACTAACATCAGGCGTTGAATCCACGCAAATGGAAAAATATTTCGCCGATCTGGCTTCACTACTAATAAAATCACGAACATGCTTTGATACAACTTCAATAAACTCGTTACAAATAGAAGATAATAAATATGAAACATTACCGCGTCCTGGATTTCCATATTTTTGTAAGTGGTTATTCAAAAATGGATCAAATTGAGCTATTAACTCCAAAAGTCCCAAATAATTGCCGTTGTCATTTCTTCCAAACTTCTCTGTTGTGCCTCTGAATGCCATACCTCGACTTGCCAAGAATTTAATTGTAGACAAAACGCGATGGAGAATTTTTATCCAGTAGTTTTTTTCCTCTAAATATTGTTTTTCAATTTCTGTATCTATTTTGCCTAAAGTACTGGAACGAGTTAAAAATATTTTTGTGTTATTTAAATGTTCTTGCGAAGCTTCATGTTTTTCAATTCTAATAATATTTTTCCAATCGTTAAATCCTTTAACAAAAGATTTTTCACGATCCCTACTAAACAACGTACACGGTAAACAGAAAACAGAATTCGTAGACACAGAATATAAGAGCCACTCCCGCCGAACTTCTTCACCATTTCGAAGTTTTGAAAAAAAAATTTTTTTAGATGCGTAACGTGATTGTAAGCCTTCATACACTCTTTTTGAGTTTTCAAAATCAAAGCTGTTTAAGTCCTGTACTATCGGATTTTTTATAATAAAGTTAATGGTGTCTGAGTTAACTGTGATTTTGCAGGATCGCCAAAATTGCTTGTGTCAACTTCGTCTGTGTCATTCTCATTGTTTTCAATTTTATTAGCGGTGAGCCGGAGCGAAGAATCTAAAAAAAAATATGCGCTTGCTTTTGTTTTAAAACATAGAATAAATAAAGGATTTCAGAATTTTTTACGAAAAGCAAAGAAGCCTATGGTTGGTTTAGAATAGAAAAAATCCTGTATCTTACACATAATAAATTATAAATACCTTCCAAATTTGTTCTTGAAGTTCCTGGTAAATCATCATATGGCAAATGAATAAAATTAGACTTATGTGATTGCTCACTATCAATATGTGGTTTTTTAAAAAAAGTGTTTATTTTTGGAACATTTTCTATAGCTTCCGCGTGCCTTGCAGCCTTTTCTTTAGCTATTTTACGCTTTTTGGCTCCACTTGGATAGTTACTCATTTTAGTCAATGATATACAGATATATACTGTATATAATGTATCACATCACGTATAATTTACACTATGCACTAATCAACTAACTGTGTTTTTTAATACATTTAGTAGTATGTACAAAGTATTACCTTAATATTAAATATGAAATTCGTGTGGATTTTATTAGACCGAAACCGCTAAACGTCTATCATCGTACCACACGGATTGAAATTCTGGGATTCACACGAGTTTTATTTAGTGTTGCCACCACTTCGACAGTCGAGCGCGTCATTCCAGCCAAGAAAATGCGCTAATTTGCAGCTAGAAGCGCTTTCTTTTATTGACAGCATAAAAATAATAGTACCTATCAGTTTGGCAACGCCGCACAGAGGACTAAAACTGAAATCTAGGTGGTAATAATTTACTTTAAAAAGCGTCAATTTTTACAATATTAGTTGAATTACAACTTATCCACTAACCAAAAAGTGCAATAATTACAATTATAAATCACTTAGAACAATAACTATCAAAGATGAGACTGGAAACTTTTAAAAACCTATGCGATTCGTTTGCTTTTCTTTTCGAAAACAATTACAAGTTAAAGCTATATTTTTACATAGAAGGCCATGCCAAGAACAATAACATTTCTA
Organism: Kuschelorhynchus macadamiae; assembly: GCA_030620095.1. Classification (NCBI taxonomy): domain Eukaryota; kingdom Metazoa; phylum Arthropoda; class Insecta; order Coleoptera; family Curculionidae; genus Kuschelorhynchus; species Kuschelorhynchus macadamiae. Next base: position 38,035 of record JAUTXW010004119.1, read on the forward strand.
AAAATAATCAAATATGTTGTTTAAAGTGACATTTTGATTACGAGGTCAAAGTTTGACGTTAAGTGTACGAGTTTTGGTTTAAAATAAGTTGCGATAATCGTAGGTATTAAAAAAACTTTTTTTTTGCGGATTTGTGAATGAAAAATAGTAAAGGCCAACTATTGCCAAAAAGAAGAGTGCATTTTTGAATGGACTGGAGCATTAGCTTTTCGGTAAGATTTCTTAGTTTTTGCGGAAACATGCGGAACAGTTTTTTTTCTTGTTTTAGAACCAATTATGTTTAACGTCTCTAGGAGAACGTATTTTCAAATATGGCATCAGTCTGCAAAGAGAAATTCTCATGAAGCTTTGCTTACTATTTTAATGGAAAACTTTCAAGTAGGGGTCATTAACAAAGAAACTCATGCGCAGTGGAAAGGCATTGTTTGCGATTTTTCAAAGAAAATTCAAGAGAGGTGGGCAAAGTCGGGAAGAAAAATGGACTATTTTTTAAAGAAGTACGCAAACTGGTTGGATGGGGATGATTTATTTTTTCAAGTGATTGATGCTAATGAATGCACGGGTTTAGAACAACCGAGATCATCCGGACGACCACCAAAGCCACTCGGAGAAGTTAAATATCGATCAAAAAAAAAAAAAGTTCAGCACTTACTTTCTTCCAGTGTTGAAGAACTTACATTTGCAGCTGAGGTTGCCTTAAGAGGTGATGGTAAAAGAGATGCAGCGGCGTTATTAAAAGAAATAACTTCGGCATCGCCAAATCGCTCAACCCAAATTAAGCATTTGAGACGGGAAAAGGAAAACAAGATCGTGACTCAATACAGCAAAGAAGAAGCCTTAGCTCTTTTCGTGGATTGCAGATTGACAAAACAATCATATATTCATTTAAGAAAAAGTGCTCGGGACAGAGGACATTTACTATATCCATCATACAATGAACTACAAAAAGCCAAAAATGAATGTTGTCCTTTAAGCGAATGTATTAGTGTGGGTGAGACAAAAGCCGAAATTGACCTTCAGGCGTTACTTGATCATACTGCGCAGCGTCTGTCTATCGTGCAAGAATCCGTTTTAAAGTATTTTGCTTCAACATCGAGACAGGTAAGTGATCTTATTTTAATTAGTAAGTGGGGATGCGATGGTAGTTCTGGGCATAGTAGATATAAGCAAAAGTTTAATGAATCTTTGGAAGCTGATGATGAATATTTGTTTACTTTTTCTTTGGTGCCTATTAAATTACACTCCATCAATGATCCGCAAACCTATATTTGGCAGAATCAAAACTCGTCATCAACCAAACTATGCCGTCCAATAAAATTTTTATATTCAAAAGAAACAAATGATATGGTGAATTTAGAGACAAAAGTTATTCAGAACCAAATTTTAAATTTACGTTCATCTGAAATAAGTTTTAGTAATGGAAACCGTTCAATAAATATTCATCATCAGCTTCTTTTGATGATGATTGACGGGAAGGTATGCAATACGCTAAGTGGTAACAAATCTTCTCAGACCTGTTATATCTGCAAAGCAACACCAAAAACCATGAACCTAGTGCCAAACGAGACCTCTGTCATTGTTAAGAATTATGGCTTTGGTCTATCTACTTTACATGCATGGATAAGATCCTTTGAGTGTTCGTTACATATTAGTTACAAATTAAATTTAAAAACATGGCAAGCAAAAGGCAGTGAATCTAAAGCTGAAATTGAAAGACAAAAGTCCGAAATACAAAAAAAAATTAAAACAGAATTGGGATTGATTGTAGATAGACCAAAGCCTGGTTTCGGATCAACCAATGATGGCAACAAGGCCAGGAAATTTTTCCTTAACCCACAAAAGAGTGCAGATATAACTGGTCTGGATGAAAGGATAATAACTAGGTTTTGCGTTCTTTTACAGGCACTTTCATCAGGGTATGAGGTTAATATTGAGCAATTTGAGAAGTATGCAAAAGAAACTAGGGAACTCTACTTAAGTCTTTATTCGTGGTATTACATGCCAGTTACCTTGCATAAAATTCTTGTCCATGCAAGTGATATACTAAAAAATTGTTTAGTGCCTATTGGGCAACTTTCAGAAGAAGCTCAAGAGGCATTAAACAAAAGCTATAGAAGATTAAGAGAGCACAATACTCAAAAAATATCTAGAATTGCCACGAATAAAGACTTACTTAGAATGCTTCTCATATCATCCGATCCTTTAATAACCAGTTATAGGAAAAAGACCCAAAAACCAACGTCAACATTTTCTAAAGACGTTCTTACTCTCTTAAAATGCCCAGATATTAAAGCATCCTCACTTACTGATTCTATAGATCACTTATCTGATGAAGAAGCAAGCGCAGACGAGTCTGATGACAGTACATTTTAATATGCAATTACATCCAATTACATGGAAAAATATTTTTTCTGTTTGTCTGCAATAACATTGCAAGTAAATGTATATTCGAAATCAAAAGAGAAGACTATTTGGTTATAATGATGACACCAGTAAATCCCATAAGGATGCGCTTGGTGTCACTGTCACTGAATGTCTTCTCTCCTGATTTAGACCTTAGTTACCTAATTAAATTTGTAAAAGTCAAAATTTTAAGTAGAAGGATGTAATGGCATATTTGAACGTAATTTTTAGTTCTCATCAACTTTTCCTTATAACAATTTTCATTATTGTCAAATATAAAGGTACTTTACTCTTGGGCAAAATTTAAATTTTTTGACAAACCTCGTATCCGATTGAAAAAATGTAATATCTGATGATTACATTTTAAGTTTTGGAACATGCAGAACTTTTTATAAAGAATAACTTTTTTTCCTAAAATTATTAAGTAATAAAAAAGTTTCCCATATGTGGCCAACTTAAGTGGACACACTGTATATTTATATTGTTAGTCATTATTAAATTTAGTTAAAGTATAAATGTATTTAAGTTTAAACATAAATGTACATAATATAAACGTCAATATGTCAAAAAAAACGCCAAATTGTTAACAGTTTTCGATTTTTATAAATACGTTATTTACCATTTAGTAATTTGTTTTTTTCCAATTCGAGTGTTTTTAAAACTTTAGAGTAACGAAGTTATTTCTTAACATTTTACTTTTTTACACTTGTCCCAGGTATAATTAACATTTTTCCTACATCGGAAGCTATTGAAACATTTTTACCACCTACTTGTTCAAAATATTCCACTGTGCGCCGTTGAAGGCTTTCAAATTCAAAGCTATTTTGTTTTTCGATATGATTTAAAAGCAAAACTCAAACTTTGTGGCATTTTTTTTTAGACCACACATAATAATAATAAGCACGGCAGCTTTCCATCAGGCGAGCAGGGCAATGGGTGGATAATCCCTTTTTCTCTATAATACCTACCAATCTTCCCTTGAGCGCCACTTAATTTTAAGTTTTTTAAATTAAAAAATTAAAGGTAATTAAATGTATTAATTAGTAATTAATTAAAATTAAGAAAAGTTAATTACTGAAAATAGTTGATAGTTAATCCTGAAAATAGAACAGCTTTGTCTGATGCCAACTTCAAGTAACACAACAAGATTTCCAATATAGTAATATTGATTATTGAAACAAATGGCAAAATTGACACTAATGACACATGGATGCACGGCGGGCGTGACACTGTTGTCAAGTCGAAAATAGCGATTTTGTTTGTTAAACTTCATTCCTAGTTTTGTTAGTGTGTTCTTTTATCGGATGAAAAGAAAAGAAAACACGAAAGTGAGTTTGAATATGTGAATACTCTTGCTCGTTTTATAGAAATCCGCAATCCGCTATATTATGGGCTACGCGCAATTATGAAAAAAAAGCTCGCTTCTCGGGAGAAAAATTCGCCAATTTCGCGGAAAACGCGCTCTGTTGGCCACACTGGTTTTATTTCAGAGAAGAGTACAGAAGCGTTCGTCGGCGTCGGCCGGTCTATCTTAATCGCAATAAAAACTGACATTAGCGGTTCGTGAGGGCCGCCCCGCGGCTAGATTTAGTATAATGATAATTATTTTCGTTATTATTATTATTTTTATTATTTTTATATCATGGTCAACATATATTAAATATGTATTTTTTCAGATTTTCTTTCCCCCATTAATTCAAAATTTTTCAAGGGCCCCCGCAAGTCAAGGGCCCCTAGGCTATAGCCTACTTAGCCTATTGGATAATCCGGCCCTGGTGGATGTATTTCGCAACTCGCCGAAAAGACGACATGTGATATTAAAAACTACTGAAATAAAAAAGAATTAAAGCATTTTTTACTTGAAGCTTCTCTCGTTATTAATCCTTCCTCGAGAGGTAAACCGCTGAGGAATTACGGTGTCCAAATTCTGGGAAGTACTGGGAATTGCAAAGGAATTAGAGGGCAGTACTAGGAATTAGTGGGCAATACTGGGCGTTGGTAAGGAATTAGTGAGCACTACTAGGAATGTTTGGAAATAAGTAGGCGTTACTATGGGAATTTCGGCCATAATATTTGTATATAACTATCTGTCTTTGGATATACAAATTAGAATTGGCTGTTTTGAGAAGGGCACTGTCATGGAAAGCGACTGTGACTTGTAAATGCTAAATCTAGTGATGAAAAAGAAAGTAAAACAAAAAAAACCTGGGTAACTAACAAATCGGAACATATTTGTAATTACGGACGCTCGGACAACGCCAACTTGAGAATGTTGTGTACTTGCTGGTCTTTATCTAACTCGCACCTGTAAGAGTACGCATTATGGTTGTTTCGAGGTTTTTTTCTTTGTTGACCGATCCAGATAAGATAGCACAGTTCTGCTTATTTCTTTTATAATAGAGAAGCCAGTAGAGAAGACTACTGATAAATTATTTTAGTTAAGTGTTGGCTAGTGCGGCGTTCCCTAACGGTTTAAGGATAAAATTTGTCGTGAACAAGCAGTTCGAAATCTGCGATCTTCATTTAAATTTCGAATGGTAGAAAAGTACACTGACTGGCGTAGAACTTGGAATAACTATGGTGGAACATCCTAATAAAAATATGTATAAATTTAAAAACAGCATTATGATTATTATTTCTATTTACTCTGTTGTCAGGTCAGTTCCGGACGCATGCCACAAAAGGAGTGGAATGGTTTCTATTAGTTCTATGTGTTGTCCTGTAAGAATTTTCTCACGATGTGGCAAGTACTGAGCAGAACCGCCTTGTGGATGTCGATGAATGTGTTAGTATGCAGTCCTATGATTTTCAGGTTCTTTCTAGTGTTTTTGGAACTAGTCTAGTTGATGATACGATGATCGGTATCACATGAACCTTATTCACTCGCCACATCTGCTGTACCTCGATGACAAGCTTCACATATTTGGCCTTTTTCTATTGATATGTCTCCAACACGTTGTTATTGTTGGGTATAGGGACATCTACCAAATAAGCTGTCTTCGTTTCCTTCTCGGTTTCCTTATTTAACAGTACCACATCAGGCCGATTATTGGTCACCCGTCTGTCGGTGATAATTGCCCGGTCGTAGTACAGTTTGAAGGCATTGCTTTCAAGTACTGAACTCGGTCGGTATAGTCAAAAGCAGTGTTATCGTGAGGGTCATACGATTTATCAACGACAAACTTTTTAAGTTTGTTTTTCTTTTATTACGTGTAATCATATCCTCCGCATAAAATCCGGAAGATGAATTAGATAGACCTATGATATTTTCATACGAAAAAAGAGGATAAACATATAAATACCAGCAGTTGCAAAAATCTGTGAGCGATGTCACTTCAAAGTCAGATTGACAAGTCAAAGTCAAGTGACATGAGTAATAGAAAACAATTTCCGGGTTTCTTGCATCCACAAGCGAAACAAATGGTATTAAATCTAATAAAATATTACGAAAATGAAAATTCACCGGCCAATATCCAGGAGACAATAGCAAAAGCTCTGGGAATCGGTATAAAGACTGTGCAGAAAATCGTGCACGAAAAAAAAACATAATTTACTACCGAAGAAGATTATGAAATGTACACGAAAAAAGCCAAAGACAGAAGACTTAAGTGACAATGTAAAAATGGATGTTCGTAAGGCAATTTACGATTTATACACATCAAAAACTAATATAACCCTTCAAGTTTTAAAAGAAGCTTTAAAAAATCGAGGCATATTGGAAATTGGACTGAAATCGTTGTCAAAATAAATAAAAATGTTGGGTTTTCGATATAAAAAGGACTGTAATCGAAGATTTTTATGCGAGTTGCCACATATAGCAAGTCAGAGTCTCCAGTTTTTAAATACACAGAAAATGTTAATTCAAAATTTAAAAAAGTGGAATTTTTAGACGAGACTTGGATATTTTCTAATGGAAGTGGTTCGAAATTTTGGCAGGACGAGTCTGTAAAAAGTGTCAAGAAAAAAAAGGGATGTAAGACGGGAAAACGGTTTATGATTTTGCAACAGAATTTCTCCCAGGTGCAAGTTTACTATTTTCATCAACATCCCAAAGTATGGACTACCATGATAATGTGAACTGTGAACTGTTTGAAAAGTGGTTAAAAGGACAACTGATTCCAAATTTAGATGCTCCATCTTTAATCATTCTGGACAATGCATCTTATCATTCAAGATTCTTAAATAAACAACCTACTTTATCCTGGAAGAAAATAAGACAAAAACAAAATCCTTTACCCAATATGCTGAAACCAAAACTTCTTTTAATGGCAAAATCTATTAAAAAACCAACAATATATGCCGTAGATGAAATATTACGGAAAAATGGACATGAGGTTTTACGACTGCCGCCATACCATTGCCAGTTTAACGCAGTAGAATTAATATGGGCTTAGGCAAAATCATATTACGAAAAACACGTGAACTATGGTTTTACGTCAGATGAAGCGCAAATTGTTTGACAAGATTCATTAAATTATATTACGCCGAAGTACTGGAAGAAATCTGTGGAACATACGGAGAAATTAATATGGGATTGGTGGAATCAAGAACGAGTTCTAGATGTCGAAATAGCACCAATGATCATTGCGCCATTTGAGGACGACTCAGAAGATGAGGATTATGATATTTTTTAGTCTATAATATTAAAAAGATTCTGAATATACGTCTTTGACGTATATAAATCATAAATTGCATTATGAATATCCATTTTTGCATTGTAACTTAAGTCTTTTGCCCTTTTTTTTGTGTACATTTCTTAATATCCTTCAGAAGTAAATTATGTTTTTTTTTCATGCAAAAGTTTCTGTACATTCCTTATATCGATTCTCAGAGCTTTTGTCACTGGCTCCTGGATATTAGCCGGTGAATTTTAATTTAAAATTTTTTCGTTAGATTTGACACAATTTTTTTTGCTTACTTTTTTAGTACATTTGTAATTTTGTAGGCAATAAACAAATAATTATAGAATACTTGTTCCAATTTTAAAGCGTGTTTAAAATAAGTAAATTTTTTAACTAATTGTAAGACAAACTTTGATATATAAAAATCGATAAAATCGCTTTACCAGAAACTACTTATATATATATATATATATATATATATATATATATATATATATATATATATATATATATATATATATATATATATATATATATATATATATATATATATATATATATATATATATATATATATATATATATATATATATATATATATATATATATATATATATATATATATATATATATATATATATATATATATATATATATATATATATATATATATATATATATATATATATATATATATATATATATATATATATATATTATATATATATATATATATATATATATATACGTACTGAAATTTGAAGAAATCGGATAAGTAGTTTTTTAGCTATGCCGCGAACAGACAGACTGACGGACAGACGGAATTAAGAAAACACGTTTTCCGGCATCTAGGGACCCTTAAACGTAAAGATCTGAAAAAAGGAAAGTAATAACTAATTATCTTGTGTTTTTAACAAAAGTGTATAATATTTTTGCATAATAAAATTTTTTTGTCATTACAATACAAAAAAAAACAAGTTTTCTTTGCGCGGGGGTGGCCGGCATTTAAATAAATGACACTGTATAAGTGGTTAGATTTTTAGGTCAGGCGGGGCTCATAATTTTTGGTGATTGATAAAAAAATCTCACTTTCATTAAGTGGCTGTATAAACAGAACATATCCTGATTGTTCCACTGATTCGAACCGCCTTCCGACTTTATTAAGGCGCTTGCCATTTTGTGTATTTTTGTTTTTGCCAACCAAAAATTTTTAACCAAATGCAAATTTAGCGAATTTTTTTAGTAATGTTATTAAAAATGTTGGTAACCTCAGATCTTTTAAAGTCAAACTAATAAAATATCTTGTGGATGGTCACGTTTCAAAAGTTGTCAAGTTTTTTTTTTAGAGTTCAAGTCAAATTTTATGTACATACAACTTTTCTAACGATGTTCTTTTATCAATAGGTATATTTAGCCTAATCTTGACGATTGATGTTGGACCTACAGCACAATAACTTTCAAATTCCTATTTTAGTTTATGTCATAATGCCAGTTAAACAAAAAAACGGAAATTATTTTGCCACCTATTCCGTTTTTTTGATTGACTGGCACCACAGAATAGCTTATCAAAAACTAAGTTAGGAATTTGAAAGTGATTTTGCTCCAGGTCCAAACGTTCAGGTCAGTGGCGGCTCGTGAGTATATTGAAGGGTGAGGCTACATGAGATTAATTTTGTTTAAATGTGAATAAATTTCCACGTCACCCATGAGGTATTATTCTGCGACGCGTTGACCTTTTTTTTTAATGGAGGTCATCGCCAATAGCCCTACTAAACCATTAAAAACTAAAAAAATAAACTCTAAAAAAAGTAAATAAAAAGTAAACAAAACAAGTAAAATATGTACACCTATCACTAAACTATAGCGGTGATTGCGATAATAAAAACATAATTTAGTTTATTAAAACTTAAAATAAATAGTTGTATGAAATAAGATAAAAAAACTTCTTTTTGTACATTAAATCTATACGTCTGTCTTTTAAGGTTGCAAATTTATCTATAATTAGGTCGTAAAAGTTTTGGTCTTCACTAAGTTCTGACAGTAATTCCTGCTCTATTGACATCATTGCTAAACCCGAAAGCCGTTCTTGTGTCATTGTGTTTCTTAGGTAGGTTTTGATCCGTTTAAGACATGAAAAATTTCGTTCGGCCGATACACTTGTTGCGGGAATAGTTAAAACTAAATTAAAAAGCTTATATGCTTCCGCAAAAATTGCTTTAAAATCTTTAAATAACAAAGCTAGACTTTTTTCGACATCTAAATTTGAAAATTGTTCATCCCTATACAATACAGAAAGCTCATTCTTTAATCTATCTCTGTCAAAAATGTTTGGATAATTTTTTAATAAATTATTTAATAAGTCGTCTGGAAAGCATTTAACATATTCCGAATATTTTGTGCAATCGACTAAAGCAAAGAAATTTAAATTATTTAAATTTTCAAACCGCGTCCCTAATTGAAGAATTATACAATCTATTATTTCGAAATATAATATTTTATATTTAGTAAAAATATCAAAGTCGCTAGAACATTGCACTCGACGTGTGTTAGTTGGCAGAATAGTGGCTTTTTTAGCAATATTGAAAAGTTCTTTGAAATGGTCCTCGTTTCTAAATTCAATAATTCGTTGCTTGGCAAGGTTTATTTGCGAAATGCAGTAATTTACATCTAAATTCTTTAACTGTAATATTTGAAACAGTACATCAGTGCAACTAAAAATTTGTTTATAAATATGCGTTAAAAGGCAAAATTCGAAATCATTAAAATGCTTTAGAAATCCTTTTGCACCATTAATAGATTCTGTTCCAGAACTTAAGTCATTAATAATAGTTTCAAATAGTATAATTAAATTGTCCCATTCATTAGCCACTAAGTTTAAAATTTTAGACCGTGTATACCATCACGTTTCTACAGCTCGCGGAATTCTTTTACCTACTATCTGATTAAGCACAAAAGACCGTTTTCGTGATTGGTGGAAATAATTTGGTATTCCTAATAAAGTGGCAAAAAATATACGACTTTGGATAATCAGTTTTGTTCCCTGTTGTAAAACTAGATTTAATCTATGGGCGCAACAATGAGTAAACATAGCTAAAGGAGCAATAGATCTAACTTTTGTTTGAAGCCCATTTATTTCACCTGCCATAACACTAGCCCCATCGTAACACTGCGCGACCAATTTATATTTAAAGTCATAAGGCTCTAAGCTGTTTTGTATTAAATGAAAAAGGCTCTCTGCTGTTCTATTATCGCTAACGTCAAAAAATCCTAAAAATCTTTCTTTTAAAGATCCGTTGGTCACATACCTAACTGTTATCGAACACTGTGATTTTTCTGTTATATCAGTACTATCATCCGCAATTACGCCAAAAAAAACAACAACCGGTGTCATTGATTTCTTTTTTTATATATTCTTGAATATAGTCATGTATGCAACCAATTAGTTCATTTTGTATAGTCTTAGATTGTCCCGTAAAAATATTACTAAATTTAGCACAATGTTCAGTAAGTTCGGCATTTCTTTTTATTAAGCATGCAAATATTTCCTTAAAATTGCCACGGTTAAAAGAATCTGTTGTTTCATTATGACCTCGAAATGCGAAGTCCTGTTTACCCAAAGTAATAGTAACATCAATTAAATAATTTAATAATAAACGGTTTTTTCGAACATTTTCATTATAAACAATTTTATTAAGACTTGCATTTTCTTGTAGTGCATCCGCAATAGTCGCCCTATTTTGCTCCAGTCTTGTAAGTGCTACCGAATTTTTAATATGCTCTCTTGAACTTTCATGCGATTTTACTGCTCGTGAAAAATTTTTTAAATCCGAATATCCGCCCCCTGAACTCCAATTATTTTTGACGCAACCTAATAAAATACAAGGCCAACAATATAAGCTTTCTTTATAAATACTTCCGCATAGCCACCTATAAGTTTCGTACCAAGATATTTGAAAAGTTCTTGAATATTTTTTACCTTGCCTCTTATCGTTAAATATTGCTAAAATTTTCGGCGTCGGACGGCTACCTAATATCTGTTTCTTTTCAGTTTCGCTTCTTCTTAAAAATGGCGTTTCAATTAATGAAGCAATAATGTCGTGAATAGGATTCATTTCAAAAGCAAAAAGCAAATACAAAAAATGGAACGGTCCAACTTACCAAATCAAAACAAAACAAAAACTTACTCAGGCATATTTATTCACCTTAAAAGACAGAACGCTCTCAATCAGCGATTATCGCAATGTATTTCCTAGTTCTTTCTCAGCCGCACGCACCACGTAAAAAGAAGCCGTTGGAATGTTTCGCTAGTCATGTGATTTAAATAACCAATAAAATCATATCCAAGCTACAGATTTATCGCCTCAAGAATGCAATAGAAAACGCGTGCATCGGCAATCGCCATCCCGCTCTGTCGTAATCAGGTAACTCGCCGGCATCGGCACCGGCCGTTGATAAATAGGTCAGAAGTCGAAACTTTCCAAGATAAAATTATTTCGCCTCATTCGAGAGCACTTTCTTTAGGAATGCACGTTTGCACGGATGCAGGGTTTGCACGGATTGCACGGTCGGTTTTTTGATGTGGTCAGAATTTATTTTCTAAAATATTTATTATGGGATTATATTTTGTTTTTTTTTAATGTTATTATGTTGTAAAACTGTTAAAAAGTATATTTCTAATTGGTAATAGATAAAAAGTTATATAAAAAAATTCTCTTTTCCTTTATTTTGGGGGTGAGGCGCGGCCTCAGAGGCCTACCCTGACGAGCCGCCACTGGTTCAGGTGCTATGACGGCTCAAAGAAGCAAAAATGTCAATTTTCAAACATCAATAAATCAAAAACAGTTGAAGATAGACATATAGAACCCATATTAAAAAAACACTTAGAATTGAAAATGAAATAATAGATGCAGTGTTTCGTTTAAAAAACGCAACATCCTTGGCGTAATTTTCTCATTCAATTGTTTTTTGTTACGATTTTTGAATTCTCTGAACTAAAATACTTCGGTTGGCTATTTTGAATTTCTCGAGAAATTCGGGGAAGGCAAAAAAAATCCGTCTTTCCTCCTCAATGAAAGACCCTGAACATCGGTTTTAGTGGTGAAATAAAGGTATCATTAATATTATTTAGAAATTTGAAAACAAGGCTAGAGAAAATAATATTTCACACACAACCAGTGAATGAGTATTATTTCGCCAAAAAAAAACCATATTTAAATTTAAGGGAACTGAGAGACTTCAGTGAAAGTTAGTTAGTTCCTACAGGAGTCTCATAACGAAATTATAACTTTCTCCCGTATAATTAACTGCAAAACTTCGTCAGAAGGCAAAGCTAACAGTCACACTAATTAATTCACACAGGACAAAATTAATTAAATAATGTTACCCTCAAACAAGTAGTTTGTCATCTGAACTTGTAGCATATGGTGAGGTGTCTATTATGGTTTAAATTTGGGAAAAGGGTGTGGCAAACCGTTTCCTGTCTAATTAAAATTTTGAAATTTTTGGCTTTATATTATAAAATTTGGAAAAAAACTCTGTTAGACCTGATATCTTTGGTTCTTTTCTAATTGGTTTTTAGACTAGTCTCAACAGACATATCAAGTTTTTACTTCCCTTATAAAAGGGAAGTATTGTAATCGTGAAAAAATCACCCTCTGAGATTTTTTCAGATCTTTACGTTTCAGGGTCCCTAGATAGATAGATAGATAGAATCGTCTTTATTTTTTACTCGGCGAGGGGCAGCATAGCTGTTTGCCTAACCGAGCATGTATAAACAAAAATTACAATACATTTTAATTTAAATAAACTTAAAGTAACTAAGATACAATGTTATAATAGCAGTAAAAATAAATAAATTACAATAAATACATTTTAATTTGATCTAAGATACAATATCAGTAAACCAAAAATAATGACAACAAAAATTAACTAAAGAATCTCAACCCGTGCTACTAATAAGAAGGTGATGTTTAAATTTTTTTTTAAAGGCGTTATAATTTAGGTTAGAAAATTTATTTTTAATTTCGGTGTTAAACAACTTTGGAAACACGTCTGAAAAACAACGTTCATAGAGGGCGGTTCTGTGGCGGAGTATATTCAATTGATCATTGTGACGGGTGTCGCGGCTGTGAGTTGCACATCGAAAAGTTAGTTTTTCACGTAAGTAATGGGGTATTCCGCTTTCCAGCAATCGGTGTAAAGAGCAGGCTAGATGCAGTTTAAGTCGGTCCCGAATGTTTAGCCAGTTTAGTCCATGCAATCTAAATGTTACCTGGTCCCGTAGTTTAAGGTTAAAAACAAAGCGTATGCATGAATTTTGAATTCTTTGCAATCTTTGTTTGGATTGCAAATCAAGACAAGGGCCATAGACTATATCCGCATAATTGAGATGAGAAAGAACAAGAGACTCACAGAGTTGCCTTTTTAGAGATTTATTTAAAATAGATTTATTTTTTAAATTAAAGTTTTGTTTTATCCACTCCCTATTAGGTCCAAAGAACATGACGGCCGACTTCGAGGGGTTAAGCTTTAGTCCGTTTTCAATGGATTAATTATTAACATTTTTTAGATTTTGCGTCATTTTTATAGTAGCCTCAGCTATTTCTGTAGGGTGAAAACTTATGTGCAGCTGCGTGTCATCGGCGTATCTTTGCATATTGCAATTAGGTATTAGTCTGTCCATATCAGAGGTATAAATTAAGAATAGAAGGGGCCCTAATATAGAGCCTTGGGGCACACCTTTGCTTATCGACAAGGCTTCAGACAGTTTGCCTTCAAGCAATACGCATTGCTGTCGATTATAAAGATAGTTTTTGAAAAAGCTAATGGTGTTTTGGGTAAATCCATAATAATGAAGTTTCGCGCAAAGAAGTCCATGGTCTAAGGTATCAAAGGCTTTGCTGTAGTCTAGCAGCACCAGGGCGGAAGTTTTTCCCTGATCAGCAGCTTGAATAATATCATCTAAAACCTTCAACAAAACACAAGCCGTGCCATAGTTTTTGCGAAAACCAGATTGGGAATTTGACAAGAGGTCATAAGCAAGCAAATAGTTCATTGTTTGTGAGTAAATAATTTTTTCAAATACCTTTGACAATACAGACAATAAGCTTATAGGTCTTAAGTCAGACATATTATTCACCTTAGACACCTTAGGAAGAGGTAATACTATTGCAGTTTTCCAATAATCAGGGAATTAGGAATTTTCTATACAAAAATTTAAAATATGGGTTAAAAAGGGAATAATTGTTGGACAACAGTATTTAATCATCTCAAGAGACAAACGATCAGACCCAAAAGCATTGAATTTCAGTTCCATGATTGCATTACTGACGTCAATGTCCTGAATATGGGTTAAAGAAAATTTGGCATCAGTTATGGGATTGTTAAAATATCTATTAATAGTCTCAGTATTAACAGGAGGAGCAATGTTGTTAATAGAATCAATGAAAAACTGATTAATTGAATGAGGGTTTTTAATTAATTTTGGAATTTCAGATTTATTTTTACGTTTGTTATATATGTTCATTTCAGCAAGTGTTTTCCAGACATGTTTAAGCGGTTTAGTTCGACTAATAAAATTGATGTATGCTTTTTTTTCATTGCGTAACGCTTGTGTGAACATATTTCTAACTTCTTTATAAGATTCCCAGTCAATTTGATTACCTGATTTTTTGTACTTAGTAAGAAGGCTATTTCTATATTTTTTCATAGTTTTCAAGGTTTCCGTAAACCATGGTGACTTGGGACGTGTTACGCGGGACCGTTGTAAGGGTGCGTGAGCGTCAAATAACTTTATAATATTTTCAGTCAGAACCGAGACCTTTTCAGAAGTTGTGGTTACATCAAAGATTGAAGCCCAATCAATATTTACTAAGTCTGACCTAAACTGTTCTTCATCAAAATTTTTAAAGTTTCTATACTCAATAATTTTTGGAGTTATTTGTGGTAGTTTAAAATTCAGCGAGCAGAAGATAAGCTGATGATCTGTGACCTCATGCATATCATATTGTATAACATCCCCCTGTAAAAGTTTTTTGTTAGTGACTGCAATGATATCAATTAGACTTTGTGAACAACCCACCGTCCGTGTCGGAAGGGTTACAATTTGCGACATATTGAAATTTGTGAAGAAATTATCTAGTAGTTCTAGTAGATGACGAAAAAAAAAATTTTGGTTAAAAGTTAAAGGTCATATGGGGATGACCTGATAACATTTTGGTAAAAATCCAATATGTCAAAACAAAATGGCGGCCTAGTAAAATGTTAAACAAATTATTACTAAGAAAGTGTTTATCCCATTTATCTCAATCATCTAATCAATCTAATCAACTGGTAAAATTTTGATATGAATTCAAGATGGCGGAACAAAATGGCAGCATAAGAAAATATTTAAAAATTCCTACCTGAAATAAACTGATTTCAAATTGTGTGCCATAACTAACTGCTTGATACAACCAGTGCATGACCCTAGGACTTAGCCCCCAGGTTATGCCTACCGCTCTACGGAGCTGCCAGAAGGTCGCTATTGACTTCCTTATCCGCCTATCGACATGAGTCTTCCAGCTCAGCTTTGCATCTACTGTGACCACCAGGTATTTAACCTCTTTTGCCAAGGTCAGTTGTTGACCATACAATCTTGGGGGGTCGAAAATTCCTTCTCCTTCTAAAGAGGATCATCTCAGTCTTCCGCGGATTAACCGTGAGACCTACCTCATTTCACCATGCCTCCAATATATTACAGGCCATCTGCATTCTCTCGGTTGGTTTGTCTAAGGATGCTGCATTATTTTTAGAAAATTATTTGAGTAACAGGGAACAGGCTGTGACCTATAATGGTAAAACATCCATGTTCCTTACAAATTTGAGTGAAATGACACAAGATTACATTTTGGGACTTCTTTCATTTATTATGTATTGCTTTCAAAAAGTCGTTATTATGCTGACACTCAAATATATCTCTAATTATTACTCGAGGAGATCAGTCAAGTCAATTTTAATGCTATGTCAAAAAACCACAACTTAATTCTGAACTCTGATAAATCTGTTGTTATTTTTGGCAAAAAGAATCACAAAGAAAGATTTATAGAAATTTGTTCACTTTCTATTGTTATCAATAATAATCCCTTGCAATGGATAAATGGGTTTTGATTTTCAAAGCATATCAACTTATTCAAATAGTTCATAAGAACCTAAAAATAATAATTAATAACACCGACGGGTTTTAAACAAACAATTGAAAACAGCATTATGTGAAGCTTTGTCCTGTCTCAACTTAATTTCAATGTAGGGATCCCTTATTTCTTCGCAAGTGACCGAGCGCATACAGAATTTACAAAGTTCTTGTATGCATTTGTAGAATCTGGTTGGCTCAGGATGGTTCAGCGACGTTACCTTAATATGATGCGTCTATATCACAAGGTTCTTACCGAAAAATCTCCCCCCATCTCTACATCAAAATTCAATTTAGAACAGACGTTCATAATGTGAATATTAAATTAAAGGGTAATCCGAGCACACCATTCAGCCCTGTTCGAACGTTCGTATTTCTACCTCATTGCAAAGTATTTGAACGACCTTCCTGAAGCTATCATTCAAGTGTCACATCTTTATAAAAAATATTTATTTCCTTTCTATTTTTTTAAACTTTAATCCAATGAATATTCGGTATTAAATTATTTTATATTAATTTTATATAATACTCGTATAATCTATTTTTAGATAATTGGGTTTAAGGTATTATCAATTATTATTTAGAACTTAGTAAGTTAGCTGAACAGTTGGTTGGACTCTAAGCCCTACCAAACTGAAACTCGTCATTTTGTACATTAAATTTATTTTTGATTTTTATATTAGGTAAGTCTATTCATACTTAAACCTAAATACTTAAATCTTATGTCTGGTAATATTTTACAAATGTTTATTTTTTTATGAAAGAATTGTTACTTTTTAATACAAAAAGGCAAATAAGTTTGTATAAAGTACTAATTTTATAAAAGATTGTAGCACAAAAAAATTTTTTTTAGTTTAAACTGAATAAATAAGTAAAAATCTAATCTTATAAAACTAATACCTTAACATACAATTTCGATTACAACATGTTCTAGAACCTAAAAAAGCCTTTTAAGAAATAATAGATTTTTAAAACATTTCCAACCCTGTAGTTGATAGTGCTCATCGGTTAAATATTTGGAACACATACTACTTTCTCTATCTTCTTTATTACCTGTCGTCCCTAGAGCTCGTACAAAAGGCAAGTTACCTACTTTGACCCAATTAACTTTACATGCCATCCTTTGAGAAGATCCCCCTGGCATAAAAGTTGTCTGAAATTTGAACAATAAGAGACTTCATATATCATCTCTTGAGAGGGTGTTGTTGTGTAACTCTGGTTCACACAAATTTGTATTTAGACATCTAAATTATCTGAAATATTTCTTTGTGCAATAAATACACATAGCGTGTAACAAAAGTAGGGAAACGGCAAAATATTTCAGTAACCGTTTACCTGAATTTAGTGAAAATATGTAACGGGTGACTTCGTATAAACTGGCAACCCCCGTAACTTTTTTATTTTTTGTCGTACAAAAAAAATAAAAATACTGACATACAGAGGATTTTTTTTACGTTATAAATCGGCATTGTAATTCCCAGTAACTTTTTATATATACGAGGAACGACAAAAAGTACAATTTTCTTTAATGGAATGCCCTGTAAATTTTTGCCTAAAATGAAAGATCTTTTTTTTTCTGATTCCAAATATATAATACAAGTTGACATTTGGTTTAGCCGTTTTCGAGTTATTTAAGTAAGGCTGGCTATAAAATATCAGCTTTTTGAGCAGTTGGCTATAGAAATAAACAATATAAACAAATGTTCTGTCAAATGTCAAATTACTGCATTCCTATCAATTCCGTCGGTTTGTCTGTCAGTTCACGGCATAGCTGAAAAACTACTTACCCAATTGAAATAAAATTTGGGTCAAAAATTAAGGGTCATATGGGGATGATTTTGGTAAAAATCCAATTGGTAAAACAAAGAACTACTTACTCGATTAACTTAAAAAACTACTTATCCAATATATCTCAAATTTTAAACAAAAATCAAATATTATGTAAGATCAATTAGTAAAATTTTGGCACGAATCCAAGATGGAGGCTGTATATAAAATGACATTTTTTAGATGAATCTTATTTTTCAGATAAGCAAAACTTTTTATGAAGAATGATTTTTCGCCTAAAATCTCAAATAAAAAGGCTGTCCATATATTACCCAAATACACGTACATTGTGTGTGTTTAAAAAATGCTAATTTTAATATCGAATTAATTACATTTAAATAAGGATTAGTTTTAAAAAGCGGCACTGACTTACATGTTAATTATCCTTAACTACGTTTAAAAACTGCAAATTATCACTTTTCAGTAAAGCCATTATTTGCCAACTTTTAAAATATTGTTGCGAATTTAGCTCTAGTTATAGATTTGTTAAGTTTTAGTTGAATTTATTTATTATTTGTTATTTTAATGAAGTAGACTTACCTTAATTTTTATCCATGTAATGACTATGATAGTGTCAAAAGTTCTTCTCGAAATGATCTGTGAGGCTTAATTCTTTTCACCCTGTAGTATTTAGATTATTCTAGATCATTCCATCATTATCTAAAGGCTATATAAACGCGCCGCAAGGCAACATTTGATTTACTTATAATGTTGTTAAATTTAAATGTTACACTGATCTAACTTTGAAATAATTAGCTTAGGGTGGTATATTCCATAACATTTGCATGATTTCTAATTTAATGCTCCCAAGGAAATGATTGTCAGCATGATGTTTGCATAATTACTTACCAAATCCTGAATTTTAAATAATTTATTTAGTGTCAACGTTATAAGTTGTTTATTTTACATTTCCAGATCCTTTTTTTTTACACTAACTGTTAGCCCCTTTAGAATGCGAACTGTTGTATGTTCTTAGTTCAAGTGTTTCAGGCACCAGGTTCTTGGGATTAGACCGTGTCAGATTGGAATTGCTATCCGACGTTTCGCCTTCGATTGCACGAGGCATCTTCAGGGATCTTTACTCCACGAGATATGAACACCAAATGAGCTTTTCGTTTATAAAAACCTAGAACCGATGCTAGAACCTTTGTTTCCTTTACATTTATGAAATAGCCAGTATTATGTTAGTGTTCAGCTATAGCAGATTGAAAAATTTGTTCATTCACGTTCCTTAAGTCTAGTTGATATTGAGCGTCCTGTTTCTCCCACATACACTTCTCCACAGGAGCAAGGAATTTTATATACACCTTCTGTTTGGAAAGGTACAATATCTTTCAAGGATCGCAGGCATTGTCCAATCTTCATATGTGTATTGAAGATTGTACGTATGTTGGACCGCCGAAGTAATCACCCTATTTTGTCTGTAGTGCCATGTACGTAGGGAAGAACAACATTACCTAATGGTGGCTGTTTTTTATTCTCCTTTGGCGGAGTTGGTTTACCATATTTTTTAATTGAACGCGTAATATCTTCAGTGCAATAGCCATTCCCTCTAAGAGCTTCGGTCAGTTTCGATGTTTCCGATGTTAAAGAATCTTGATCAGAAATAGAAATAGCTCTGAATACTAGTGAGTTAATAACCGATTTCTTTTGTGCTAGATGGTGATGGGAATTTGTATTTAAGTATCTATTTGTATGTGTCGGTTTTCTGTACACAGAATGTCCTAATCTACCATTTTCCTTCCTTTGAATACAAACATCTAGTTCCATTAGATTCAATTTCCATCGTGAACTTGATATTATGATGTTGCTGATTAAGGTGGTCCAGAAATATGAGGAGATTATCCTGTTCATGAGGCGGAACAATAAAAGTATCATCTACACATCTGAAGCAGTGCTTTGGTTTTAGTGGAGTGGATGTTGGAGCAATATCCTCAAAGGCTTCCATAAAGATATTCGCTACCACAGGTGATAGAGGAGCTCCCATAGCTGCCCCTGAAGTTTGTTCATAAAAAGTTCCTTGAAAAATGAAATAAGTTGATGTAAGACAAGCTTCCACTACGTCTATTAAGTTCTTATCATGAATATTATTATCCAGTATGTGGAGATTGAGTCTTTGAGAGGAACATTTGTGTATAGTGATTCTACATCGAAACTGACCAAAATATCTTCGGGATCCAACTGGATTGTCTTAAGTTGTTCCACAAAATGTGCAGAGTTTTTACTAAAAGGATCTATTTTTCCAGTTGACAGACAATTTGAAAGATATTTACCTAGTTTGTATGTGGGCGAGCCTATTGCACTTACGATCGGTCGAAGTGGTACGTTTTCCTTGCGTATCTTTGGAAGACCGTAGAACCTGGGAATCTTGAAGCTGCTTGGTTTTAATGATTTTTTCTGCGCTGCTGGTAGATTGGATGCGTTGGTCAGATTGGTAATGCGTCATTCTATTCTAATTATGGGGTCTGCCTGCATAACCTTATAGGTGTTGTTGTCTAAAAGTTGAGTAATCTTTTCCACATATTCTGTTCTGTCCATGACGACTGTGGCGTTGCCTTAATCTGCTGGAAGTACCAGAATATTTGCGTCTTCATTTAAGATCTCCATTGCTGTTTTTTCGGCTGCGGAGAGGTTCGACTTCGGTGGTTTTGAATTTTTAATGATCTTAACGCAGGGTCACGGTTTGGCGAACACAAGTCGGGTATAAACGCCGGCCTGCATCTCTTCGAGCTCATTCAGTGTTCAGATCTCGTGGATTAAATATGCCTGAAGATGCCTCGTACAATCGAAGGAGAAACGTCGGATTGTTCCAATTTGACACGGTCTAATCCCAAGAACCATGATTTCTTAATTGACCAAAGCCGTGAAAGCTTCCGTTCATGTCCATAATAATATAATGAAAATGGAAAAAAAACAATTTTTTAAAAACACTTTCTATATTGATATAGAGAAACTGTTTATAAAAGATAATTTGTATTTTTACATTTTACATAAATATTGCATTGTAAAATGATATTGTTTAGTATTGGAACAAATATTTTTTTTAATAAAAAATCTTATTTGCAGGGTATAGAGCGAGACTTTTTTTAACTTTCAGTCGCTTTGAAAAGGAATAAAACAATGTTTACTTTTTGGTTGCTACATTAAATAAAAAATCAATTTTTTTTAAAACTATTCATTGTTGATTCATATTACTTATATAATTTTAATTATTTCCCTACGATTTTAAGTTTTTTTACTCTAAAATAAGCAAACAACAGTTTGTTTATTTATTATACTATTATTGTGGAGAATGGTTATTATTAGATTTAAAGCACATGATTTTACTATATGTTTAATAAGTATGTTAAGTTTTTAATGTTCAAATATCAATTATGTTTTTAATATTCAAATATCAAAAACAGTGGGCAGCTCTCTGACTAATACAAACAATTTTTGACTATTTTTACATGTTCGTGTAGACTTTTAAATTAACTTAAGTCAAACATAAATTATTTAAAATTCAGTATATTCAATAATATTTTCCCAACTCCTAAACTCCAAATTAACGTATTGTCTTTTATGTTTATTTAGATCATCAATTTTATCACAAATGGGCACTTCTCACGGACCCAGATGACATTGCCGGAGGGCCAAAGGGTTACCTTAAATGTGACATAAGCGTCATTGGGAAGGGCGATACGGTGAAAGTGCCCTCCAAAAGCGAGAAGGATGAAGATGACATCGAAGCGTAAGTGCAGACTAATTTCAAATTATCATTTACCAGTTGATTACTACAAAATACTTGATTTTTGTGCAAAATTTTCTTAGTAATAATTTTTTTAATATTTCACTAAGCCTCAATTTTGTTTTGCCCATGGATTTTTACCAAAATGTTACCAGGTCATCCTCATATGACCCTTAATTTCTGACCAAAATTTGAAGTCAATCGGGTAAGTAGTTTTTTAGCTATGCCGCGAACAGACAGACTGACAGACAGACAGACGGAATCGAGAAGACATGTTTTTCGTCATCTAGGGACCCTGAAATGTGAAGATCTGAAAAAATCTCGAAGGGTAATTTTTTCACGATTACAATACTTCCCTTTTAAGAGGGGAGTAAAAATGGAAACAAGGATCAAGTTGCAAACTATCGCCCTATTTCGCTATTACCCATATTATCCAAGCTATTTACAAAACATATGGCAAAGAAGATATCAGATTTCTTTGAGAACAATAATTTATTCACGAATAGCCAGTTTGGCTTCAGAGGAGACAGGGGTACTGCTTTGGCGATCTTCGGCTTATTGTCGAACTTTATGGACAGCTATGAAGATCCGGAATATGATTCAGTTTTGCTCCGTGATTTGAGGAAAGCTTTTGATTGTGTTTCACATACCTTCCTAAAGGACCACTACCAAGCAGTGAGTGTAGGTGGGATATTGTCGGCTGAAGAGTTGGTGAATAAAGGATTCTCTCAAGGCTCAATCTTAGGCCCTTTGCTTTTTCTAATTTTCATCAATGATTTACCACCTTATGGTGGACCCGTGTGCAAAGTATACCCTTTTTGGTGATGATGCCACAATTTCATTAGCTGAAAAATCTGTTGAAGATGTACAAAGGAGAACATGTGAGGCACAATCAAGAGCTGAAAGCTGAAACTGAAACAATAAATATTATAAACAACTAGAGGGAACTGCGATGGGCAATTGCTTATCTCCGGTCCTTGCAAATTTGTTTATGGGCAGATTAGAAACCCAATTCAAAAAAGAACTGAAGTATTTCCCAAGGGTGTGGTATAGATACGTAGACGATATATTTGCTATTTTTGATACTAAAACAGAAAATTTGGACACTTTCTTAGAAACATTAAACAATAAACATCCTTCCATTAATTTTACGTACGAAAAGGAGTTAGTTATTAGAAATAACGATAAATTAGAATTTGATATTTATAGGAAATTTACTAATACTGATAGATCTATAACATCCGACTCATTTCATTGCCGTCAACACAAAATGGCAGCATTCCATTTCTTAACTCACAGGTTAGTCAATTTTCCACTAAGTAAAGAACGGTTTAACAATGAAATGAATCGGATTAAAAATATAGCTAAAAGTAATGGATATAATGATAATTTTGTACATAAACTAGTAAATAGACATAAGCATAAGAAAATGTTAAAAGATGCCACTTCTCTTCAAATACCTGAGGCTTCCAATAAATTCATAGTAATCCCATATGATCCCAGATATACGAGAGGTCTAGAAAAAGTATTTAAAAACGTAGGTTTTAGAGTAGCCTACAAAACGGAGAATAGTTTGAAAAATCTCCTTGGAAACCCCAAAGACAAAGTCGACTTGAGGGAGAGGAGTGGCATCTACGAAATTAGCTGTAATGACTGTGATCTAAAATATGTTGGGCAAACTAAACGCTCCATAAACATTCGTTTTAAAGAACAAATGACATATTTAAGATACGGAAGAACAGAAAAGTCAAGCGTTGCACAACATGCTTTGGAAAAATGTATCTAATAATAGATTATTGGATGCATTTGAGAGTATAGAAATAGTTAAATGTGGTAAGAAAGCACTAAATAAAGACAGAGGGCCTATTCCCTATAGTCCCCTCTATTGTTTACTTGACAACGGTGCAGTCGGGTGCAACCAAGTGTGACCACATTTACCTATAAATAGTCTCGGTTAGGATAAGTTACTTTAGTTTATATCATCTGCTGATGATGCTAACTTGGTTAGCGAAACGCGCGTCCAGAACGTAACAAGTTGTGGTATAGTGTGGTTAGAACTCTTGTATTTTGAGCTGAAAGCTAGTTTAATGCAAATAAACTTTCTAATAAAATAACTAACTAATAAAATACATTTCTAATTTCTATTTGCCAAATAATTATTGACTTATTCGCATAATACATGTTATTATTAAGCTGTAATTTGTTTCTATACTCTATTATCTTAGAGATAAAAATTCTGCAAAAACGCACTTAATTGTATGCAATATTAAAAACATTATTTTCAGCTATTTTTTTTATTTAAATATTTGTAAGTAAATGTTGGGCTTGAATATGTTACACATATATTTATTAAAAGTATATTTTATTATTAAATTATTTGCTTCTGTTTTTTCTATAGAGGAATATAAAAATCAAATTAATTTCCACAGATAGATTTAATTATTTTAAATTCTAATTCACTTTAAAGCAAATTTGAGCTGATTTTGTTAATGGCCGGAAAATGCCGTGGGCAGTTAATTAATTAATCTTTGTCAATATTCTATTAGTGCACTAGGGAAACTAATTGAATATATTTAATATTACTAATAGGACATTGAAACAGGATATTGTGATAAACATTTTTTTATTATTACAATTAGGCTTTTAGGATTATTTTGAAACGCGGCTATTCACTATTGGTTCTGAACTAAAAAACTACTTAAATGTTTTTTTATGCAATAAGTAGTTGTAATATTAAAACTACGTATGGGCAGGTGGATCTTTACCCATGGGTCATCAATAGATAAAAATATATATTAAAATATTAAATTTTCAAAACGAAATTGCCAGACCAAAGCAGCAACATAGGCAGGCTTTCACGCCAAAGTCAAAGATTTGTTTGGAGGTTATTATTATTGTCATTTAATATTGTTCGTGATTGTGTTTCTGTAAAGTGTTTAATCTACAAATCAGCCGTTTAGGAAGATGCTTTTGTTATATTTTTTGTTTCTGTTATTAGTAATTTAATTTAAAATTATTTATATATAGATCTACGTCCATAATTAATGTGATTTTTGACTAGATTGTCAAAATCCACAAAACTTTGATTTGATTCGTATGAATATCAGTGACGACGCATGCAAAACATCTTTGAATATTTATGTCTATTTATTCAAAGCATGCAGCGGATCGACAATTTTTTGTTATTTGATTATTTTATGATATTAAAAATATTAGAAAATTTCAAGACAATCCGCGAAGCATAGAACGGAAGCTTTCACGGCTTTGGTCAATTAAGAAATCATGGTGAGATTAGACCGTGTCAAATTGGAATTACTATCCGACGTTTCGCCTTCGGTTGCACGAGGCATCTTTACTTCTTGGGATCTGAACACTGAATGAGCTCGACGCGAAGGGCCCAATGGCCCAGAGGACCCACAGGTACTACCGGTTTAACGGGCCTAGGGCCTTAATAAACCATAAGTCATCGCTATCTTATGTGTGTCAGCTTGTACACATCCGGATGTGTGTACTCACATCGCACCTCTCCTATATTGTTGCGGTCAATATAGGAGAGTTGTCTGAAAACAGAGAAATGAGTGTATTGTCAGTGTAATGGTGTGTGATCGCAGGGCCTACAGTAATAGACCCGGTGTACCCGCTGCTCCTCCTGAGGGTCATAGTCCACTAGCATCCTGAGTTCTTCAAATGGGTGTGCTGCTGCCTGCTCTATGCCTTTCATGGCTTTCTTTATGATTGTTGTCTGGAGAGGCTCCCAGTTCAGGTCCCGCTGGATCTGGGCATTTCTTACGTACCAAGGTGCGTTTACCGCAGTCCTTAAGAACTTATTTTCTGTAGCTGCCAGTTGGTCTATGTAGGTGGGTGCTGCATATGCCCACGCTACTGCTCCATATGTCAATTGTGATCTTGCGATCATTTTTATCATGGTCAGCTTTGTACGAAGAGCCATGGTGCTTCTTCGGTTCAGAAGAGGGTATAGCCTAGCCATAGCCTTATTTGTCTTTGCTCTTGTTGCCTCAATATGGAGTTTCCATGTTAACCTTTTATCCATTATCAGCCCTAGATATTTTATCGAGTTTGTCCATGGGATATCATCTCCATCAATGCTGATAGCCTCTGGGGGTATCATCCTCCTCTTTTGGAAGAGGATGGCCTGGCTTTTTTGTGCATTTATTTTGATCTTCCAAGTGATACACCGGTCACTTATCAGATCCATTTCTTCTTGTAGTCTCCTACAAATAATACCTGCATTTCTATGCTTTGGCGCTATAGCACAGTCATCGGCGTATAGGGCTATGGAAGTGGTGTGTGTCTTGGGGATGTCATGTGTATACACGTTATATAAGTGCGGTCCTAACACAGATCCCTGAGGCACTCTTGTTTCTAGTCTTCTAGGTATCGATTTGGAGAGATTGACTCTGACGCTTGCCGATCTATCATCCAGATAGTGGGCAATCAATTTGCATGTCTTTGCAGCAAAACCTGCGTTTTGCATTTTGTACACAAGTCATTTGTGCCATACTCTGTCAAAAGCTCTGGCTACGTCTAGGGAGACCGTGCCAGTAGCTTCTTTCAAGTTAAAACCGCTGGTGACAGTTTCAACTATTCTCAGAGCCTGCAATTCTATTGAGTGGCCGCTTCTGAAGCCAAATTGCTCCTTAGGGATAATATCTAGGGCGTCTGTTTCGTCTTTGAGCCTGATGTTTAGGACTCTTTCGACGATTTTACTGAGTGTGGGCAGCAAGCTTATCGGTCGATAGTTCTGAGGGAAAGTTAGGTCTTTCCCTGATTTACCAATCATCACTACTTCAGCATACTTCCACCTGTTGGGGAAGTAATCGAGTCTAATGACTGCATTTGTTATGCTGGTTAGTGCAGCAATTCCTTTTCTAGGAAGTTGCTTTATCATTTGATTGGTTATGCCATCTTTGCCTGGAGCTTTACGTCCTCCTGTGGTGTAGCTGGGTGCTCCACCGTGGCAGGGGTTTCCGTGTTGTTTAGTCTTCTAATGAGCTCGAAGAGATCCAGGTGGGCTTTTATACCCGACTTGTGCTCGCCGAACCGTGACCCTGTGTTCAGATCGGTTTCCACGTGTGATGTAGGCCGTAACCCGTATCTCTATTAAAATTTTTTGTATGTTTAAATATTTCAATAGATTCTCTAACTTTTCGTTTATAAAAATCTGGAACCGATGCTAGAATCTTGGTTTCCTTTACATTTATGAAATGGCCAGTGTTATGCTGGTGTTGAGCTACAGCAGATTGACCTATTTGTTTCTTTTTAATACATCGTTCATGTTCTTTAAGTCTAGTTGATATTGAGCGTCCTGTTTCTCCCACATACACTTCTCCACAGGAACATGGAATTTTATATACTCCTTCTGTTAGGAAAGATACAAGATCTTTCGGGATCGCAAGCATTGTCCAATCTTCTTATGTGTATTGAAGATTGTACGTATGTTGGACCGCCGAAGTAATCGTCCTATTTTGTCTGTAGTGCCATGGGTGTAGGGAAGAACAACACTACCTAATGGTGGTTCTTTTTCATTCTCCTTTGGCGGAGTTGGTTTACTATATCTTTTAATTGAACGCGTAATATCTTCAGTGCAATAGCCATTCCCTCTGAGAGCTTGGGTCAGGTTCGATGTTTCCGATGTTAAAGAATCTTGATCAGAAATCGAAATAGCTCTGAATACTAGTGAGTTAATAACCGATTTCCTTTGTGCTGGATGGTGATGAGAATTTGCGTTTAGGTATCTATTTGTATACTTCGGTTTTCTATACACAGAATGTCCTAATGTACCATTTTCCTTCCTTTGAACACATAAATCTAGAAAGGGAATTGTTCCATTAGATTCAATTTCCATCGTGAATTTGATATTATGATGTTGCTGATTAATGTGGTCCAGAAATATGAGGAGATTATCCTGTCCGTGAGGCCAAACAACAAAAGTATCATCTACATATCTAAACAAGTGCTTCGGTTTTAGTGGAGCGGATGTTAGAGCAATGTCCTTAAAGGCTTCCTTAAAGATATTCGCTACCACAGGTGATAGAAGAGATCCCATAGCTGCCCCTGAAGTTTGTTCATAAAAAGTTCCTTGAAAAATGAAATAAGTAGATGTAAGACAAACTTCTACTAGGTCTATTAAGTTCTTATCAAGATTATTGTTATCCAGTATGTCTGATATAATGGAAATTGAGTCGTTGACTGGAACATTTGTGTAAAGTGATTCTACATCGAAACTGACCAAAATATCTTCGGGATCCAACTGGATTGTTTTGAGTTTTTCCACGAAATGTCCCGAGTTTTTAATAAAAGAATCTGTTTTTCTAGTAAATGGATTAAGAAAATTTGAAAGATATTTACCTAGTTTGTATGTGGGCTAGTCTATTGCACTGACGATCGGTCGAAGTGGTACGTTGTCCTTGTGTATCTTCGGAAGACCGTAGAACCTGGAAGTCTTGGAGTTGCTTGGTTTTAGTGATTTTTTCTCCGCTGGTGGTAGACTGGATGTATTGATCAAGTTAGTAATGCATCTTTCTATTCTAATTTTGGGGGCTGCCTGCATAACCTTATAGGTCTTGTTGTCCAAAAGTTGAGTAACCTTTTCCACATATTCTGTTCTGTCCATGACGACTGTGGCGTTGCCTTTATCTGCTGGAAGTAGCAGAATGTTTGCGTCTTCGTTTAAGGTCTTCATTTCTGTTTTTTCGGCTGCGGAGAGGTTCGACTTCGGTGGTTTTGAGTTTTTAATGATCTTCGCTGTCTCATATCTGACTTCATCGGCTTGTTCCACTGGTAATCTTCTGATTGCTGCTTCAACAGAAGATACTATGTCTTCTACGGAAATGCTATTCGGTGCTATTGCGAAGTTTTGGCCCTTGGAAAGGACGGAAAGTTCTGCTTCGATGACAGGTTGATAACTGTGTTCTACGGAAATTTCACTGGATTTTTTCTGTTCAGGAGGGCTTCAAACTTCTTTTGTTGCTTAAGTGTAACTTCTGACCGAAGCTCTCAGAGGGAATGGCTATTGCACTGAAGATATTACGCGTTCAATTAAAACACATAGTAAACCAACTCCGCCAAAGTAGAATGATAAAGAGCCACCATTAGGTAGTGTTGTTCTTCCCTACATACATGGCACTACAGACAAAATAGGACAATTACTTCGACGGTCCAACATACGTACAATCTTCAATACACATAAGAAGATTGGCCAATGCTTGCGATCGTCGAAAGATCTTGTGCCTTTCCAAACAGAAGGAGTATATAAAATTACTTGCTCCTGTGGAGAAGTGTATGTGGGAGAAACAGGACGCTCAATATCAACTAGACTTAAAGAACATGAACGATGTATTCAAAAGAAACAACTGGCCATTTTATAAATGTAAAGGAAACCAAGGTTCTAGCATCGGTTCCAGGTTTTTATAAACGAAAAGTTAGAGAATCTATTGAAATATTTAAACATACAAAACATTCCAATAAAGATACGGGTTACGGTCTACATCACACTTGGAAACTGATCTTAACACAGGGTCACGGTTTGGCGAGCACAAGTCGGGTATAAACGCCCGCCTGCATCTCTTCGAGCTCATTTGGTGTTCAGATCTCGTGGAACTTTTCCCAAATTGTTACTAGGCCATCCCCATATAACCCTTAATTTCTACCCAAAGTTTAAAGCGTAAATAGCTTTTAAGCTATGCCGTAAACTAACAGACAGACAAACAAACTAACAAACGGACCGATGGAATTGATAAAACATATTTTTTTGGCATGTGGAGTCTCTAAAATATGAAGATTATCTAAAACCTGAGAGGGCGATTTTTCTGAATTAGAATATTTTGCTTAGCCATCTTTTACTAGTTCAACTCTATACTACAATTAGTTAAGGCACACGATTTGAAATCATTTCATTAAGTAGTTTTTTTAGGCTAAATGTTTAAAAATTCTCTATGAAACCGCCATTTTGTTCAGCCATCTTGCATTCGTATCAAAATTTTACCAGTTGATTCCTACATAATACTTGATTTTTGTGCAAATTGGATAATTAGTTTTTAAGTAAAATTTCAAACGTTTCATCCCCATATCAGCCTTAATCTTCGACTAAAATTTGAAGCCAATCTGATGAGTAGTTTTTAAGCTATGCCTCGAACTGACAGACGGACAGACAAACTGACAGGCGGACCTACGGAACTTATAAAACAAATTTTTTGGCATCTGCGTCCGCCATTTTCGATTCGAACTAAAATTGTACCGCTATGCCGCGAATAGACAGACCGACAGACAGGCAGACAGACCAACGGAATCGAAAACACATGTTTTTCGTCATCTATGGAGCCTGAAACGTAAAGATCTGAAAAAATCTCTGAAGATGATTTTCTCACGATTACACGATCAGGACCACAAAATCTACCTATATACATAAAATCATCAAAATCGGCGAAATAAATTGTATAGTTAAATATTCATGGTATTTAAATTAAGGACTAAAGTGGATTTTGTACCATGATGCCTTTTGTCAAGCAAGGTTGTTAAAAAGATCAAGTGCATTTAATAAATGCTTGCGATTTAAGCAATATTATTTTAGTTATTCCGTTTCTAACATTTATGTATTACATTTGCAGGAATTTGCTGTTGCCAGACGGTGTTCCGACCGATCGACAAAGGGCCCACTTTATAGTGAAAATATACAGGGCGGATGGTTTGCCAAAAATGAACTCGTCTCTAATGGCAAATGTGAAAAAAGCCTTCACCGGGGAACTGAACGATTTGGTAGATCCCTTTGTTCAAGTCTCTTTTGCTGGCTTAACGGTAGGTTTGTCTTAAGTACTTACTTATACCTTAATTAATTTATTTTTTTGTGTAAAATTAAATAGAGAAAAGGTCAGTTCGATACATGAATTTCTCAAAAATAGCAACAAAATAATCTTTATAATTAACTACTTCACTTTAATCTAATTAATCGATTTAAGTATACAGGATAGTAACTAACTAAAAAAACATAAAATCCTTATGTCTTGAGAACGAATCCGTTATGAACCTATGTAGGGTAAACACTTGTTGGCACTCAGGGTATTATTGGCACTTTTTCATAAATATGGATATATTAAGATTCCAATATTAAATACACAGTTTTTGGTAAATGGAGTAAGATCTGGCAATATTGCCATTCGCCATCCAGTAATTGCATCATACCACTTTTGACAGTTAGTATTGTTGCACTTATATGAACAAGTGCATGACGTGGGTGTTACATAATTTTAGTAAAGTTCATACGGTAGGCTTGATTTTAAGTATTTTGGATTTAAGTAAAATTTTGATATGGTTATGTGTACAATAAATATCGTTTAAGGCTATAAAAAAACGCTTTCGCTGGTGATTTTTTCCCGCCCTTTTTATTTAATTTAAGTGCCAATTACTATCCAGTGGATTGAACGGATAAACAATTATTGGCACTAAGTGCCAATTACTAAATAACGTTTTCTACGTTTTTTACTAAACTTTTCTAGCCCATTACATTTCCTTACGATAAATTTGAATTTTTTATTTTAAAAACTTACAAAAATATATTCAGAAATAGTTGTTGGCACCGTGCCAATAACTGGATTTTGTATGTGCTAATAACTAAATCGACTTTATTGTTTCAATTTATATATTCCCAGTTAGTTTACTAAGGAAAGAAATATAATAAAAGATATAGTGAAGAGATCCTGCAAAAAGCGTTACAAGAGACAAAAGCTGGGATGCCTAAAAAAACTGCATCAAAAAAATTTGGTATTCCACGTGGTACACTGCAGTTTCGATTAGATGAAAACTTCTCTAAAATTCGTCATGGACCCCCACCTGTTTTAAATATAGGAGAGGAGACCGTCTTAGTAAAATGGATAGAAGATAGTCAGAAAAGGCTTTTCGAAATAGAGAAAAGAAAATCTTCAGTCCAGTGTTAAAGCTTTTCTGGACAAAACCATAGAACAAATTGCAAATTTAAAAATAACTATCCAGGTGATGGTTGGTATAAAGTTTCTTTGAGACGCCATCCAGTTTTAACTGAAAGACAGGTAGAAGCGGTAACTGCAGCCAGTGCGTCAGTAAGTGAACGGATTTAAGAGGTTGGTTTTCAAATATAGAAACATATTCAAAGGATGAAAATCTATTCGATATTTTGCAAGATTCAAAGAGAGTCTTTAATTCGGATGAAACCAACTTTCAGTTATGCCCAAAAACAAAAAATGTTATAGCACCAGTGCAGGTACTCGCAGTGTATATGAGGTGGATCATGGCCAAGCAAAGTCGACAGTGACAGTTTTATTTACATTTTCGGCTGCAGGAGAAACAACCTCCCATGATTGTATCTATAAAAGACTACCAGCTGACATTACTTCACTATACTCAGAGTCGGAACCTCTTCAAATGGATGCATGAAAGCAGAACTTTTTTATGAGTATATCGGCAATGTTTTCCATCACCATCTTGTAAAATCCGAAATAAAGTTCCCTGTAATCTTATTTGTAGATGCACATACAACACATCTTGCTATGCGAAGTAAGTGAGTTATGTACCAGACTTAAAATTGTTTCAGTGGCATTATACCCAAACTCTAACAGGATCCTCCAGCCTGCAGATGTTTCGGCTTTTAACCCATCAAAAATATTTGGAAAAAGGGAGCGTTAGAGTGGAAGAAAACTAATCCAACAAATTTACTAACAAAAGATAAATTAGCACCTATTTTGGATAAAGCCATAAATCAGTTAAAACCCGAAACATTTATGAATGGGTTCCGTGCGTGCGGAATTTTTCCATGGAATCCATCGGGCTAT
>JAUTXW010004120.1:0-55000 GCA_030620095.1 Kuschelorhynchus macadamiae
AGACATGTATTAGCTTCAGTGTGATTTCAATAGGGAAATATGTATAGTTGGGCGCTAAATGCGATTTTTTATGAAAAAATCAAATCTAGAATTATAAAATAGAAGTAGATTTGTCCATTTTCGACCATTTTTCGATCACTTTTTGACGCAAATGCCGTCGCATATAATTTTTTTTCCACAAAATGGCTCTTTCCCGCCTTGCATTGATCCTTTGTCTACGTAACTGCAAAATTTGAAATGGTAAATCGTACTCATGTCTTTGTATTTCTGCAGCGCGTGAACCCTTCTGAACCCATTTTTAAACGAAATGTAATTTAAAAAATGTAATTTAAATTGCCTATACATAACACATTTTTTTTGAGGTCGGACGTGCAGGAAGTTTTTTCTAATACGTAGGTACCTTTTCATCTTACTTTGAACTTGACTAGACCTTGTCGCTACTTTTTCACTTTTTGCGTGCAGTTCTCCCTTAAACAAATCTGTAGCCTATTTTGTGTGTTCAATAGATTACTAACCCAGGGCCTAATGTTATACAGGGGTTGTATAAGAACATGCAAAATCTAAAAATATTCCCCATGTCTTAATATTTTACAAAAGTTACTTTTTTTTTTCTCATTTAGCCCCACCATAACCTTCGAGTGCATTTGAAATTTTTGTGTTCATGGGAGAAATTATTTTTTAAATGAAAATTTGCAGACTTATTTGTTATTGATGATAAAATCAGTAAATTTCCTTTACCCGGAACATCCCTTGTTATGATTTTTTTCCATTTGTTAGGAATAGTGAAGTGTGATTCAATTTAGTTCAGTACATAATCACAGTGTATATGTGTTACGTATACTGTCTTTTCAAACATTTTTTATTAGGCGCCATTTTGTTCCATCATATTGGATTTCTACCAATATACCAATGGGCATAATTTAAAATAAATTCAATAAGCAGTTTTACATTGACACAAACCGCCATTTCGCTACGTCATGTTGAATTGGTGCGCAGAAATTTCCTAACCCCAAATAATACATCACTCTAACAACAAGGAGATCGTTAATGAAAACCTTATATCTGCGAACCAACGGAGTAGGTAAAGACTGATAATATGGGTTTCATGCAGGATATAAAATCTATGTGTCGTGAGAATACATTGAGAATTGTTTTTTTTTGTACTTTATCCAAACAAATAATACACCACTCTAACATAAAAGCAAGAGGATCGTTAACGAAAACCATTTAGAAACTTAAGATCTGGAAAATCTCTGCAGACCAACGTAGTAGGTAAAGACTGATAATATAGGTTTCATGCAGGATATAGAATCTATGTATCTGTCCTGAGGATAGAACAATAAAGTTGCGAAACGTCGACAGTTTAAAAAAGTCTTTATTATTTCCTGACAGAAGGATAGAGCGTTTATTTGGCTACAAAAACCTCTATAATAGTTTCTTCTTGCTACTTGGGAAATAGGTGAAAATTTGATTTAAAGGAAAAAGTGCACGCTTTTGGGCACAATTTCTTGGTTTCTCTGAGATGATCAAAAATTTCAAAACATCCACTCATCCTTGACTTTCGTCGCTGTCAGAAGTGTAATTGAATAAATATTTAAGTAAAAATTATTTAATTTTAGAGGCTCGAAAAGGATTTCTTGGGTATTTTTAACATTGGCAGCATAAAATTTGAATGTTTTTAGCTACAATTTAAAGAATAATACTTTCACTAATTTTATAAAATATCTCGAAGAGAATTTATTGTTAAGACATTAAAAGTCGAAAAGCTGAATTAAAATGTTGAGACTGCTACCTTGAAGAGGAAAAAAGTTATGACAATTATTTATAATTTGCTTGCTTACGCCCTTAACCTTAAATAAAGTTAAGTTTAAAACATTAAAAACCATTATCCATTTTTTTTATTTCCTCAAAAGATTCGAAACTAAACTAAATTTTGGATTACCCTCTATTCTCGAAATCGAAAATATGAACAAAAATTAAAGTAGTATATTCGTGCTCAGCTCTTTTCAAAGTATTGCCCGTTATGAGATATTAGACAGTTCTCATTTTACTTGATTTTCGTGATTACACGTATCGAACCTGTTCTTTAAAAACCGCTCAAAAAGTTAAAAGATGCAACAAAAAAGGCAAAACAAAATTAAAATCGAGAATTTTGATAATAATCTATGTCTTATAAAGTTAAAACATGTCCACAAAAAATAAGAGAATTCTGTCGTAAGACAATAATTTTTGGAAATTTTAGGGTGATGTTTTAACTCTTTAGGGGACGAAGTTTAAAAAGTACATTCTTGATTAGAGCTTGCATCAATCAAAAGTGAATATGGTTTATACAATTTTATAATTCTAGGTCTAGCAATTTCAACTAAACCTTATACATATCGAATTTTCTTTTTATATACCACTCTGTGGTTATGTACAAACGTCAAAATAAATAAAAAAATAATTTAAAAAGAGTTTGTGAAACAAATTAACTTAAAAGTATTTTTGATATTTTTTTGTGCGGCCTGTATAATACAAAACGTTAAAAGATGCAAAAAATAAATAAAATTGACAGGTGGAAGGCAAGTTTAAATAAAATAATTGTATACATATAAATAAATCAAATTTCCTAATATTTATCAAGATGTTTTCAGCCACCCTGTATATGAAACACATCTAAAATATGCAAAACTAAAATAAATAGACATATTTTAGCGTTTTAAACTATTTTACTGTTTCTGGCAGTGGCGTAACAAGGGGGGCCGTTGAACCCCGCACCTTTTACATCCTCCCCCCTTCAAAAAAATCCAGTTGTCTGGTAGGGGTCATCTAAGAATTAGCTTTTAAAATGTGTTGTTTTTTTAGTCGTCACTAGTTTTTATTTGGCGTTTTCGAAAAATAATATTTCATTCTGGCTCCCCTAGTCTTGGGCTTAAATAAAAAAAGCATCATTACCTCATTATGATTATTTCCTTTTATTAGGAATAGTGAAGTGTGGCCCATTTTAGTTTCGCACATAGATTTGCACATTTTTTGGATATTTTACCAGTGCTACCATGCCCCACTTGATCTTTGGGCGTAATTTAAAATAAATTGTATAAGTACTTTTTATGGCCGCCATTTTAAATTCATACCATAATTTTACTAGTTTGTCTTTATAGGTATCACACTTAAAGCTGGCACAAAAATTAATCTAATAAGTATTTTTTTAGGTTGATTTTTAAATATTTTATTAACCCGCTAATTTGTTTCACCAGCTCGGATTAGTAATAAGCTAATTCCAAGTAATACTTGTACAAAACTTCCGGTAAATTGAATAAGTAGTGTTTTAGTATTTTTGTTTTAATTTCATTAGGTCACCATTTAGATTCGCCGTATTGGATTTTTACCATAATTTTTGCCAAAAATTTGAAATCAATCTGTTATGTAGTTTTTTAGCTATGCTGCAGACTAAGACGTGAAAATCCGTAAATAATTACAATATTTAATAGTTAGAGTTTTTCTTTTACGAGGGAACTATTAAGAATGGTATTCTCCAAATGTCACTCTAGGCGTAGCAGTTTAGGTTTAGCGTTGATTTATAAATGTATTAAAGCTATTTTTTTACAAACCACTTCGTATAACAAGCGTCAGAAGATGCAAAAAATAAAATAGGGTTGGTAAAATAAAATGAATTTATTAAGGAAAATTGTTGCCCGACCCTGTATAACAATATAAGCGAAAACCTAAAGCAAAATTGATGTTTCCAAGGAGTTTTAAACAAAATGATTTGAGGCATGTAAAACAGACTTTTTAGTATTTGTCCAAATGTTTTCGTTTACGCTGTGACATGCAAATAAATCTGCAATATCCAAAAAGTAAGTTAGGATTTACGTATTTTAACGTTTTTCAAAACATTGTACTGTGGTTTTTTAAGATTTATTTGATGGAAATAGCCTCGGAAAAAAATTTATCAACCATTTAGGTTTCGAATTTCGAGCACCAACAATCTAAGAACAATATATCTTTCAAGTTTTGTGTTTTAAGTCCAAGGATTTGAACTGGCCGCTGATAGTTCTTTTGTTTTTTTATGTATGTTACTAACTCAAACAACGGTATAGAGTATAGATGAAAAGATTAGTTCTCAAATCACCTAAAAAATAGAAACGACCGGCAACAGTAGCTATTATTTAAGAGATGGCGGATTCCAGTAATATTTCGTACAGAATTCCTGTCGATCAAGCCTTTTGCGACAAACGGCTTAATTTCGGGGCTACACTTTTATATCATTTGACCGGACTTCTGTTGCGTTATATTTTT
Source organism: Kuschelorhynchus macadamiae (assembly GCA_030620095.1). Classification (NCBI taxonomy): domain Eukaryota; kingdom Metazoa; phylum Arthropoda; class Insecta; order Coleoptera; family Curculionidae; genus Kuschelorhynchus; species Kuschelorhynchus macadamiae. Next base: position 4,279 of record JAUTXW010004120.1, read on the forward strand.
CTGGGGTAGAGTACAATTTTATGAATAATATTTTGGACAGACGAAGCTAAATTTTCCAGGAAGGTCATTTTTAATAGAAGAAATGAGCTTTTCTGGGCTGACAACGCACACGTTGTCAAGGAAATGGGATTTCAGGAAAAGTTTTGCTTTAATTTTTTTTGCCTTCTGAAAGATGACAAAAAAAATTCTCATTTACGATGAACCGTTAAATTCCCACCAATACCTTCAAATTTGAAGGTCAGTGTTGGTCGTTGAACAATCTGCTATTAGAAGATTATCGTACCTTTTGATGTCAAATGGATAGGGCATCGGCCCATTGCACTGGGCAGGAACAACAGAGTTGTTCGGAATTTTCGTCTATCGTTGGTTTAGACGTTTGGGACCGTGAAATCCAACCTCATGCCACTAGATTTTTACTTGTGGGGTGATTTGAAAAAAAATTATACAAGACAACGGTGTAGATCAAATAAGACCTGCGTCAACGAGTAATCAACTGCATTGAAGAGCTAGATGCCGGTGATATAAGGAGGACCACAACTGAGTCTCCGCCTATCCGGATTCTAAAATGTTGAAGTCGTCATTTTCAACATTTATTAGGACATTTTTTCTTCTATTTGTTTATGTTTTTTATATATTATTTGTGTTCTATTGTGTTTATCTGACGAAGTGAAATTAGCTTGTTTTCAATTTTGATCCATAATTAATGATATTATTTTGTAATCGTAGGTACTTCATTAATTGTAAATTAAAATACATTTCATTGACTTTCTGCATATTGGTTAAGGAATTCGCAAACGTATTATTATTAATGTACTAATAATTATCATATTTTTCTAATGACAAGTCTCATGACATTTTTTCATCGCTATCAAAGTACCTACTAGTTTCTAAAATAATTATGACCCAACTACGTACTTGTCAATGTCTTTATTTCATTGAAATTGTAAAATTCTTATCAAAATTAATTAAATATTTTAATTCAAAATACGTCGTATTCAAATGTATTTTTTAAATAATAAGATCATTTAATTAAGCTAAAAAAATACACGATAAAAATATCAAAATTCAAAAATTCCGCCGCCATATTCAACAAATATTTCCTTAGACCTCTGAAGGAATTTTCTGATTTTTTCATTCATTTTTCAAGTACCACACGTTCACTTTTGTATAATATTGTTTTCGCGTCACTATTCTAAATTCGGGTTTTTCTCGTGACCAGTACCTGACGTGCTGGGATGCTGCAGTTCCATAGTATAAAATGTGGCGTTCATGAGAAAAACATAATAAACTTATAAAAACCAATATTTTCACTGAAAATTGTATCTTCTATTCACAAATAAATATCTGGTCTTTTCACTTCATCTCTGTCTTCTAACGTATAATTAAAGCGGAGTTTGAACGGAAATATTAATTTTATAAATAATTAAATTTTTGATAACACGAACCTTATTTATGTTTCAAAGAAAAACTTTTATCAAAAGTGAGTTTTTCTCGTATCTTTCAATTCTTAGACCATTAGACCTCTTGTAAATTCCATCCGAGAACATAGTGTATACACACATAAAACTAATAAAAACCAGTTCTCGCCGTTATATATATTGTATTAAAAATACGTGTTTTTATACGTATATTTTAAAGAAAATAAATTATGTAATACTTATATTTCCTCTTGTTATTTAAGGATATAGTGTGCCAAGCTACTCTTATCTGTTCAAGAAGCCCTCTGGTGAATTTGTCCTAAAAATTCGCCTCTTAGATCACCTCTTTGATGATATGGCTGTTGATGAGTTGGAAACTAGCATTGTTCTGCCAGTGGGAGTCTCAGACATAAAGGTTAAGGCACCTTATGAAGTGAGGAGATTACCTGATGGAGTCACTTACAAATATTTAGATAACATTGGAAGGTAAATATTTTGAATTAAGTCTAATAATTATATTATTTCCTTGCAATGATTTTATGCCTTGTCTATATATCATGACGCTTGTATATTTAACAGAAAGTACTACAGATGTACTTTCAACCATAAATTTCTACCGTAATGTTAATGGAACCTATATAGTGAATTTAAATGTAATTGTATTGCATGATAACATTTTGGTAAAAATCCAATATGGCGAAATATTGGCATATTGCGGTTTCAAAATGTTAAATAATAATTATTAAGAAATTACTTATGGAATGTACTTCAGAAATCCACTATGAAACAGGGATAACCTAGTAAAATTTTAGTATGAATTCGATACGGCAAAAAAATAACGGACTAATAAAATATTCAAATAAATATTCGGTAAAATTCCATTTCTTAGAATAAAAATGTCTTTAGGGAGGTAAATTATAATATATTTTTAGATACAAGTAAATTTAAAAAACAAATAAAAAATCAGTAAATTCCCCTGTCCCTACAACTTTCGTCGTACAGAATTTCACTGCACAGAGGTAACACATTTTATGAAATTGTGTAGTAATAACTAAAAATTAAATAAAACATAGTTTGTAAGATTTGTATAAAGTTATTGCCAAATAATTGCATGCATATGTAAACTGTGTTATCTGTACGTATAATTCTGTACGAGGGAAGTTCTGGATAAAGGCGAATTTACCGTTTTTTTTTTATTATGGCAAGTACATCCTCTATTAATGCGAACTCGTTGATGTATGCCCTACACAACAGCAACGATTATAAGCAAGACAAGAATCACTTTTAAAGTTATTATTCCTAATGCAAATAGCTTACATTTCTTATCTGGGTAGATAATTATAATACAATCAATTTATGTTTTATTGGATTTACTTAAAAACAGTTGAGTTATACATTTTACTGGTAAGAAATCTAAATCAGGATTGCTTAGAAACATTTTTCGGGCAGGTGAGAAATTGTTGTGGCAATACGAGAAACCACACGCACCACAGTTTTACCGAGAATGTAAAAAAAATGTTAAAATATTTTTAGGTAAATGGTGAAAATTGTATGGAAGATGTTAACGAGGTATTATTAAATCTCTTCTAATGTACCTGAGTTGGCACCTCCTCCATCTACATTGAGGAGGAGGTTCTTTTAAAAGGATTTACTAATGATTATAAAGACAATAAAAGTACTGAAAGAAATGTGTCACTGCTTTCTACAGAATTCTTGTGATGTGTGCGTGGAGTTCCATAACTTAGGTAGGTTATATGAGAATGCAACTTTTTTTTGTACACTTAAAGAGTTCTTTTTGGAGGCCTAACGATACCTAATAAAGACATTGGGTTGGGTATATAATACAATTAAAAAATACTTTTGTTGATGATTTTAACGTAATATTATTATTATCATTATGGTGTTAGTACAAAACTCAAAGGCCAATTTAAAAAAAATAGAATATTACATACCAGGTGGAAAGTGATTTCTCGTGAGAAGAATGAAACCTTTTCACTCAGGTTTGTATACTATTTAATTTACAACGATACCTTTTAAATGCAAATAACGTTTTTTGTGACAAATATAACTGTGAGAAATTAACAAAGTCAGACTCCTGTATAATCACAAGCTTCGCCACCATCAACAAATAAAAAGTCAAAATGACATTTTGACAAAGGTTGCTATGGTACTAAACAAGCCAAGCATACAAACTTAAATTAGTTGTATTTTTGATAGATTATCATCAAAAAAGTATTTTCAAAGACAATGATCGATTCAGAAGAAATCATTTGTACTCTTCAATTGAGAGAAGGCGTGGAAAGTTTGGAAAAAATTAAATAATCGAATAACATTTGTTATCTGGGTGGTGGAAAGTGACATTTGTGATCACTTTCCACCCAGGTAAATGTCACTTTTTTCCTGGATATAGGCCAAAGTCAGAAATATGTTTTTTTCAAACTTTTAAAGTGTCAGAAATGTCAACATTACATGGTTGTAAATAAAATCATTTATTTCATCTATGTCTAGATTTTCCCTTCGATTTTCTGCTATTCCTGTATACAAGAGTTCTATTTTATTTTACGACAAAATTTGCTAATTGCCATATTAAAAGTACTAAAATTAATAACCAAATCCCCACACTCACCATTTTACAAAATTTGTTAATATAAATCCATCTTAACTCCATTCTGTTTTAAATGTACTTGTTGAAAAACCATTAGGTTGGCCATATAGGCAATAATTTTTTTTGTTTGTCTTTTTATACTAAAATTTTATGTATTAGACGGTGCGCAATAGTAATAGTGTCTTGAAACACAACATCAAGATCTGAAAAACACTCTACAGGCAGAATTTTGACAATGCCTCGAGGAAAAACTAAAAGTAATAGGATTTTTCGATATTGTTATAAATTTTAAATAAGTTAATTTTGGTTTATCTATATAAGTTCTTCTTGTATTAAAATGAATAAATATGTACAAGGTGCTCCAATAATAGAGGACGTCGGCGGTAGTTCTGGAACCGTTAATGACAGAGCTTAAGGAAAAAATATTTATGGGTAAATCAGCCGAGAGAAATTGTTGTAAATTATTTTCAAGTTCGAAAGTTGGCCGCTAGGGGGCGTAACAGCAACAAAAAAGTGTAAATGCTTCCTTAATTAAGGTATCTTGAAAATATAAGCATTGTATTCTTTAACTAATTACGCTCTTTTTGCTTAATACCATTTTTGTCGATTTTTTCAAATGTAGATATCTCTGTTTTGGACGATCCGAGCCATAAACTGTACTGTAATGACTTTGTTAGTGGTTACTAGATGGCGTAATTTATTTGGCAGTTATGAAGGGCATTGAATAGTGCAATAAAAAATCCAGGTCTGCATTTAAATTAAGAAAGTTGATGATGGTCACTAGAATCCGAAACGTCGGATTTGAAAATTAATCTTGCCGTTTTGTAGAGGACAAAAAGTGACAGTGACAAAGTGGAAATTTTTTTCATCTTTCATTTCAATTAATCCTATAATTTTAGGAAAACCAAAAAACTGGCAAAAAACAATGACATCCGGGATTTCGAGCATTTGCGAAAGTAGTTTTCAGTAATTTTAAATATATTTGTTGTTAGTTTATTGTTAGTTCATTTCGTCGTTTATTATTAGACTGAGTTTTAGTATTTTTTTGATTTGAACAGACATATCTACATTTCAAAGTAAAAATGTTTGACTTTCCCCCACTACTTTATTTTTAAAAATAGACAAAAGTTGTCTCAAGCAAAAAAGTGCGTAATTGGTTGAGTAATACAATGTTTATATTTTCAACATACGTCAATTACGGAAATTTAAGAGAAAATTGGCTTTTACACTTTTGTAAAAACTTTTACCCATAAATATAAATATGTTTTTCCTTAAGTTCTGTCATTAATGGTTCTCGAGCTACAGCTGACATCCCCTATTATTGGACCACCCCGTACACGAACAGTTAAACACTAATTTTGTTTATTTTAATCCTCCATATAATTTCCGGGATTTATAAAAAATAGTTATTAACCTTAACTTAATAGCTAGATTTATATATAAACTAAGCATTTTAACATTAATGCCCTACATATATAGTATTATTGTTAATCCAAATTTATAACTTGGTCAAACCTTAATTATGAACTATATTTTTAATAAAGTTCGCAAAACCTTTTTCGATTTTATTTGAAACCATCATAAATTCGAGTTTGATAATTAAAAATGGCGGCGAGAGACATTCATTAAAATAGATATCATCAATTAATTTTCGTTTAAACAAGCACCATTATTTTAGAATAAGTCAGGAAACAGGAAATGAAAAATAGAAAAGTTATATTGAAATTAAATGAAAGTACAAGATTTTTGAAACAATTTATTTCAATAACACTACTGTTATGCCAATTTTCTCACGCCAGACTTTCTTTCGATTAATTCGCCTCGGAAAACTAAAACCTATAATTTTAAGATAGTATGACGTACAGTGAAAACATAGGTCACATATTTAAATCCTGATACGCTAAAGGTTTTCAATACAGATAGTTAAGGCAAAGTTTACAGAATTAAATATTATATTTAATTCTATAAACTTTAGTTAAAGGTATATATTTAATTGTAGAAGAAAATAAAATTCCCTACAATTTAAAAAATACTGAATTGAAACTATGCATCACCCTAGTAGAAATGTTGTCTAGGTATTTAGATAGTAGTTCTTTAGTATTTAAATATTCTACAATGTGTATTTAATTGGTGGCTATTTAAAAGAAAATTTATTTGTTGGTCTTTAAGGATTCCTTATCTTGTTTTTTTAACATATCAATATAATTTAACTCAGTGGACTTCACGTGGGTAACGCTAATGAAGTTACCTTACTTACCTAAAAAATCGCATTTTTTAAACTTCTTAACTCTACAAGCTGTACAGTATTTTAACATTTTTTACTAATTTTCCTTGGTATATTTTAAAACTTTCGAAATTTTTTTTTCAAAAACACACAAACCTCACAGAAACTTGGACAAGACTGTCAGAAAGTTTGTCAAAACTGTCAGTCGACGTAACCCCACAAATTCACGCCTAAGGGATTAAATAGACTTTTATTCCTAATATTTGTATGAGAAGGAATTATTTGACTTATGAGATTTTCTATGCGTTTTTCTATAGCATGTAAAGGTATTAGAGAGTTTTGATGTTCAGTAAAATAAACGCTGTCATTTTTGAGATGTGAAGACAGTTTGTTTGTCTGTGTTTTTAGAGTGTTAAATTCTAAATTAGAGGTTGCGACTAATTTTGCTGTGCTTAATTTGAAGGGTAGTATCCCTGGAAGTTTGTTTAGGTCGTTGGACTTTACTTTTGTGGCTAAGGTGCCGATGATGATCCAGCGCCATCTGTAAAAACGGGTACTATTTTAGTCTCGTTTACGTGAACGATTTCTTTATATTTAGTTTTAGGGTTTTCGATACGTATTTTGTTATTTTCAAGTATTTCTGTCAATGTGAACGGTTGAATAAATAGTGCTATTATAAACTATTATGGATAGATTTGTAACATCTGACATTCGGGTCTGTATTTTGAAGTATTCTTAAATGTTCAATGAGGGTAGAATGTAATCTTTCTAATGGAGAATTGGATTCATGATGATTAGGGATTGTGAAATGAATATTGATATTATGAGCTTTCAATAAGCCTTTGACTACTTCGTTTTGAAATTCGGAAACGTTATCGGATACAATAGTTTTAGGAGTACCAAAAAATGAAAAGAATTTTACAAGTTGTTCGCAACATGATATTGCGTTTCTTAGATAGGGTAATGCTTGTCCAAATTTTGTAAATTTGTCAAGGAATGTTAGGAATTTTTGTTTTTCTACAATGAATGTATCAATATGTATAATTTCGATGGGTTTACTCGGTGTTTTGGTTAACACTAAAGGCTGGTCGGGTGGTTTCCTATTATAGTTACAGCGTTGACATTTTTCACAATTATTGAACATCAGTTTTCATTGTTTTCCAATAATAATTGGATTTTAAAAATGTAACGGTTTCGTCTATACCTCGATAATTTCTTTTACCTTCATGTTTATATTTTATGAGTAGGTTTCTTTCGTCTTCTTTAACATTGTTGACTAATTTTGTACATTCAATTAATTTACATTTTTGGAAATGATTAGGCATTGCTTGTTGGGAATTTGGCTCAATTCTTTAGAAAAAAACTATATCTGTTTTCGCGTCGGTGAGATATTCTCTAAGAAAGTTTACGGTACTGTCCATATTTGTAGGTAGAGTAGCATGTATTATTTTGTTTTGAATGAAAACATACTATCATTTAATGCTCCCAACGAAAGCCAGGAGTCACAATGTAATTCAATGCCGGTCGTGGTATTAGCCAGCGGAGTAGTTGTTTTTGTGATTCCATTTTGTGCCTTTGCCCTACACGGGGCTCGCTAGTCAATGGCGGCCTGATGAGCTCTAATAAGAGCGAAATCGCGATCGTCCTTTGACTAAAATGGATCATTGTGTCTGCTGTGATGCAGAACATGTTCCAAACAAGGATCATTTTCTTGTTATGACGTTGGTGTAAGTGGAATGAAAACATACTATCATATATATATACAGGGTGGCCCATCGAAAACGTACCGCAAGGCATAACGGCCAGGGTAATTTTTTTTTCAAAAAATCCAAAAACACGTCAATTTTGTTTGTGAGGGGGACAACTTTTGCCCTTAAAATGATCGCAAAATTTTCAACCCTCTAAGCGGGGGGAAAATGGGAAGAGGGGTCAAGTGGTACCGCAATGAAAAGGGCTTTCTATTCTCTATACATTCCCGCTTTGGTTTTGAAAATCGGTCAAGTCATTTAGAAAATATGAAGGATTGAAATTTGAAAAATACATTTTTCAAAAAACGCATAAATTGAATTAAATAAAAAAAAACTTACCGTATTAATGAAGCAAATGCTGAAAATGTTGCCAGTCGACCTCCATACAGTAATACAAATTAGCTTCAAATCGTTCTCGAACATTCTGAAGAACTTGAGGGGTCACTTCGCGACAAACGTCAATAATTCGTGTTCGCAGATCTAGAGGCAAGTGGAGTGCTATACACTTTACTTTTTATGTGTCCCCATAGAAAAAAGTCTAAAGAAGTCAAGTCGGGTGACCGGGGAGGCCACTCAATGGCACCCCTTCGTCCTATCCACCGCCCGGGAAAGTTAGTGTTTAAATAATTACGCACATTTTGAGAGTAATGTGGAGGTGCACCGTCTTGTTGAAATATCAGTTCCGCTTCAACGTATCCAGGATTATTTTCGATAATGTCAGTTAGGGCTGGGTCGACGGTATTTTCCAGTAAATCTAAGTACATATCACCTGTTAGAGTTCCAGGAAGAAAAAAAGGACCCACAATAGAATTTCCAAAAATACCAGCCCACACGTTCAATTTCTGAGGAGGTTGTGTGTGCACCTCGTGAAATACCCTGGGGTTGTTCTCAGCCCAGTACCGACAGTTATGCCGATTAACTACACCGTTCAAAAAGAAAGTGCACTCATCCGAAAAACACACATTGAATAGAAAATTATTATTATTGGCCACTCGTTCACTAATAGTTTCACAAAATTGCAAGCGGCGATCAAAATCGTCTTCGTTGAGTTCTTGTACCAACTGAATTTTATACGGGTGGAAATGGTGTTTTTTCAATATTCTTTGGACACTTGTACGATTCACGCCGGTCTCATTGGCTAATTTTCTTGTACTCAGCGTACTATCCATGGCAACTTGGCCCAATACAAAGACCTCCATAGCTTCATTTACTACAGGATTTTCCATCTGCCTCTTTTTATTCATAAGGGATCCAGTTTCGCGAAATTTTGCTACTAACTCGCGAACAATTTTGCCGGAAAGGTGTTTTTCAGGATGTCGTTCATTAAATATCTGCGCAACCCGATTGCCACATTCATTATTTTTAAAATAAAGTTCGATTATTTCCACTTTTTCTGCAAGTGAGTACACCATAATTATTGATAAAAAATTTAATGATATTGAGAAATTTAAACGCACAAGTTACAGAACAGCTATCTAGCAACTACCGCACCTGATCGTTGTGGCATGTCAAATCACTAAAATCAGCAGTAAACATCTAAAATAACAGGACAAAAATAGCGAATTGGTCGAAGGAATTTATCCTTATCATTTACTCTGATAATTTGTAAATAAACATTTTAAATTTCAATCCTTCATATTTTCTAAATGACTTGACCGATTTTCAGTGGCGGCTCGTGGTGTTTAGGCTAGGGTAGGCGACAACCACAATAATTTCAAGAATAATGACGTTATAAGAAAACGTTAAGCCGCGTACACACTTAGCTGACAACTAAGTTTTATAAATTAAATTTATCCGCCTATCTTTTAAAAGGGCGAATTTACTTATTATGACATCCGTAAAGTTATCAGCCTTCTGTAAGGAGCAGAACAACTCTTTTTCTATTGAAATTAGCGCAAGTGACGATAAACGTTCATTTTTTATTGTATTGCGAGAATACGTTTTTATTCGCTTTAAACAAGAGAAATGTCTTTCCACTGAGGTACTTGTAATAGGTATGGTAGCAATTAACGCAAAAAGTTTGTAACTTTCAGGAAATATTTCTTGAAGTTCATTTTTTACGAAATGTTTTAAAATTGCCTCGACGCTCAGCAATGCAAATTGTTCATCGAGATATATTACACTAAGCTCATTAATTAATTTTTGTTTGTCAAAGAAATTTTTATAAAAGTTGGTCACATTCGTCACAAATTCAAGCGGAAAATTTTTGCTATATTCTTCGAATTTTGAGGAATCCGCTAAAGAAAAATATAATAACTGAGACATATCTGCAAACCTAACTTCTATTTGAGTCACAATATTGTCAATTATCTCATAAAATAAAATGCGTAAAGAACTTTGCTCATCGCCTTTAATGGTGTCCGATAACTTAATTCTTTTTGACAATTGCCCTGAGTCCCTATTATTAAAAATCCTTGTTTGGGCTTGTTCAAATATTGTATTAAACATTGTCTCATTTCTCAATAACTTGATACGATCTCTTGCCATAAATATTTGCTTTTTACAATAGGTGATGTCCAATGATTTTTTCTGTAGAATGTTGAAAAGGGGGTCAGTTATGTCAAAAATATGTTTATACACAGCGGTAAGAAACGAAAATTCTAAATCGTTCATAAATTTAAGATATCCCTTGGCCCCGTTTATTGACTCAGCCGATGATGATTGGTCGTCAATAATTTTAGAAAAAACTAATTTTAGGCCTTCCCATTCAGAGTGCAAGATTTGAATGATTTTAGAACGGGAAGCCCACCTGGTGTCTGAACTGGAAGAAATCCTCTTTCCTATCGTCGAATCTAAAGTAAATGTCCGTTTTGCAGACTGATGAAAAAATCCGGGAATCGAGGACGCACTTGCGAAAAAAATTCGGCAATTTTTTATATTTTTTGAACCAGTTTGTAAAACCAAATTCAATCTGTGCGCACTACAATGCGTAAACAAAGCAAAAGGAGCATCATCTTTAACTTTTTTTTGCAAACCATTCAATGAACCTGCCATCACACTAGCACCATCGTAGCATTGCCCAACTAATTTTGTTTTATAATCGAAATTGCCTATGACTGTAACAATTAATCCATACATTGCGTCCGCTGTTCTGTCTTCGCTAACGTCATGAAGACCCAAGAAACTTTCTTTGATTTTACCGTATTTATTAACGTACCGAATTGAAATCGCACATTGGGACTTCTCAGAAATATCCGTAGTATCGTCAGCTTGCACTGCAAAAAACAACAACTCTTTTATCTCCCTATGAATTGTATCTGCAAGGTAATCGGAAATACAGGATATCAAATCATTCTGGATAGTTTTTGATAAACCAGAAAAAATATTTCCAATTTTTTTTAAATGTTGTTGTATTTCGTTATCACGTTTAATTAACAGATTAAAAGTTTCCCGAAAATTTCCCGCACTAACGGAATCGCTTTTTTCATTATGGCCTCTGAAAGATAATTCTTGCTTTGCTAGGTGACACGTAACATCGACCAAATAGCTCATTAGAAGTCTGTTTTTTCTCACCTCCTCATTATAAAAACCAAAGCGGGAATGTATAGAGAATAGAAAGCCCTTTTCATTGCGGTACCACTTGACCCCTCTTCCCATTTGAAAAAGTTTGGGGGATGACACCCCCGCTTAGAGGGTTGAAAATTTTGCGATCATTTTAAGGGCAAAAATTGTCCCCCTCACAAACAAAATTGACGTGTTTTTGGATTTTTTGAAAAAAAAATTACCCTGGCCGTTATGCCTTGCGGTACGTTTTCGATGGGCCACCCTGTATATATATATATATATATATATATATATATATATATATATATATATATATATATATATATATATATATATATATATATATATATATATATATATATATATATATATATATATATATGTATATATATATGTATATATATATATATATATATATATATGTATATATATATATATGTATATATATATATATATATATATATATATGTATATATATATATATATATATATATATATATATATATATATATATATATATATATATATATATATATATATATATATATATATATATATATATATATATATATATATATATATATATATATATATATATATATATATATATATATATATATATATATATATATATATATATATATATATATATATATATATATATATATATATATATATATATATATATATATATATATATATATATATATATATATATATATATATATATATATATATATATATATATATATATATATATATATATATATATATATATATATATATATATATATATATATATATATATATATATATATATATATATATATATATATATATATATATATATATATATATATATATATATATATATATATATATATATATATATATATATATATATATATATATATATATATATATATATATATATATATATATATATATATATATATATATATATATATATATATATATATATATATATATATATATATATATATATATATATATATATATATATATATATATATATATATATATATATATATATATATATATATATATATATATATATATATATATATATATATATATATATATATATATGTATATATATATATATATATATATATATATATATATATATATATATATATATATATATATATATATATATATATATATATATATATATATATATATATATATATATATATATATATATATATATATATATATATATATATATATATATATATATATATATATATATATATATATATATATATATATATATATATATATATATATATATATATATATATATATATATATATATATATATATATATATATATATATATATATATATATATATATATATATATATATATATATATATATATATATATATATATATATATATATATATATATATATATATATATATATATATATATATATATATATATATATATATATATATATATATATATATATATATATATATATATATATATATATATATATATATATATATATATATATATATATATATATATATATATATATATATATATATATATATATATATATATATATATATATATATATATATATATATATATATATATATATATATATATATATATATATATATATATATATATATATATATATATATATATATATATATATATATATATATATATATATATATATATATATATATATATATATATATATATATATATATATATATATATATATATATATATATATATATATATATATATATATATATATATATATATATATATATATATATATATATATATATATATATATATATATATATATATATATATATATATATATATATATATATATATATATATATATATATATATATATATATATATATATATATATATATATATATATATATATATATATATATATATATATATATATATATGTATATATATATATATATATATATATATATATATATATATATATATATATATATATATATATATATATATATATATATATATATATATATATATATATATATATATATATATATATATATATATATATATATATATATATATATATATATATATATATATATATATATATATATATATATATATATATATATATATATATATATATATATATATATATATATATATATATATATATATATATATATATATATATATATATATATATATATATATATATATATATATATATATATATATATATATATATATATATATATATATATATATATATATATATATATATATATATATATATATATATATATATATATATATATATATATATATATATATATATATATATATATATATATATATATATATATATATATATATATATATATATATATATATATATATATATATATATATATATATATATATATATATATATATATATATATATATATATATATATATATATATATATATATATATATATATATATATATATATATATATATATATATATATATATATATATATATATATATATATATATATATATATATATATATATATATATATATATATATATATATATATATATATATATATATATATATATATATATATATATATATATATATATATATATATATATATATATATATATATATATATATATATATATATATATATATATATATATATATATATATATATATATATATATATATATATATATATATATATATATATATATATATATATATATATATATATGTATATATATATATATATATATATATATATATATATATATATATATATATATATATATATATATATATATATATATATATATATATATATATATATATATATATATATATATATATATATATATATATATATATATATATATATATATATATATATATATATATATATATATATATATATATATATATATATATATATATATATATATATATATATATATATATATATATATATATATATATATATATATATATATATATATATATATATATATATATATATATATATATATATATATATATATATATATATATATATATATATATATATATATATATATATATATATATATATATATATATATATATATATATATATATATATATATATATATATATATATATATATATATATATATATATATATATATATATATATATATATATATATATATATATATATATATATATATATATATATATATATATATATATATATATATATATATATATATATATATATATATATATATATATATATATATATATATATATATATATATATATATATATATATATATATATATATATATATATATATATATATATATATATATATATATATATATATATATATATATATATATATATATATATATATATATATATATATATATATATATATATATATATATATATATATATATATATATATATATATATATATATATATATATATATATATATATATATATATATATATATATATATATATATATATATATATATATATATATTTATATATATATATATATAATGGGTGTTTTTTTTTTAGAGGTATAGAACTTTGAAATTAAATAAAACACATAAATATCACTAATAGGCCATCGTATTTATTTTTTTGAAATGGTTATTGTATGCCATTAGTGCTTAAATATGATTTGGGGCATATGGCCGCCACGGCTGGCTCGAACGAAACGTAATCTGGAAGTCCAATTGTCGACCACTTTTTCAAGCAGCAGAGGTCTTATATCGCCAATAACGCGTCGTATGTTGGCTTCCAGATGTTCCAACGTCGGTGGTTTATCAGAGTAGACTAGTGATTTGACATACCCCCATAGAAAATAATCCATAGGTGTGAGATCACACGACCGTGGAGGCCAATTAACGGGTCCGTTACGTGAAATTATGCGGGTATCAAATGTTTCCTGCAATAAATTGATGGTCTCGCGCGCTGTATGACATGTTGCACCATCTTGTTGGAACCAAAGCGTCTCCGGATTATTGTTATTTAACTGGGGAAGGAAAAAGTCAGTTATCATTGATCTATAGCGCTCTCCATTGACTGTAACATTCTGGCCGTCCTCATCTTTGAAAAAATATGGGCCAATGATTCCACCAGCCCATAAAGCACACCAAACAGTGAGCTTCTGTGGATGTAACGGAGTCTCAATAAATGCTTCCGGGTTTTCCCCACTCCAAATTCGGCAGTTTTGCTTGTTTACATATCCGTTGAGCCAAAAATGAGCCTCATCGCTAAACAATATTTTTTTATGGAAATCAGGGTCAACTGCAATCTTATTTTCGGCCCATTCACCGAACGTACGACGAAGATGATGGTCACGTGGCTTCAGCTCTTGCACGAGCTGGATCTTGTAAGGTCGTAAACCAAGATCCTTGCGCAAAATCTTCCATAAAGTAGACGGGCACAGCCGCAATTGTTGTGCACGATGGCGAATCGACTCATTCGGGTCGTCCTGAACACTACGATCCACAGCAGCAATAACTTCTTCGGTGCGCACTGTACGACGTCTCTGCGGATGCACATTATCAACTAGAGTATGCGTGGTTCGAAAACGATGCATGGTTATTCGGATAACTTCCTCGGATGGACGATTATGTCGACCGTAAAATGGTCGTAGCGCACGATAGGTTTCGCGAACTGAACCACGATTTTCAAAATAAATTTGCACAATTTGCAAGCGTTGTTCCGGCGTAAGTCTATTCATGATGAAATGGCAAACAATACTGAGCACAAACCACCTGTCGTCGCTCAAATTGACATTCACTAAAAGCGGTGTTGCCAAATCTAAAAAAAAAAACTATATATATATATATATATATATATATATATATATATATATATATATATATATATATATATATATATATATATATATATATATATATATATATATATATATATATATATATATATATATATATATATATATATATATATATATATATATATATATATATATATATATATATATATATATATATATATATATATATATATATATATATATATATATATATATCATGGAATCACAAAAACAACTACTCCGCTGGCTAATACCACGACCGGCATTGAATTACATTGTGACTCCTGGCTTTCGTTGGGAGCATTAAATGATAGTATTTTTTCATTCAAAACAAAATAATACATGCTACTCTACCTACAAATATGGACAGTACCGTAAACTTTCTTAGAGAATATCTCACCGACGCGAAAACAGATATAGTTCTTTTCTAAAGAATTGAGCCAAATTCCCAACAAGCAATGTTTAATCATTTCCAAAAATGTAAATTAATTGAATGTACAAAATTAGTCAACAATGTTAAAGAAGACGAAAGAAACCTTCTCATAAAATATAAACATGAAGGTAAAAGAAATTATCGAGGTATAGACGAAACCCTTACATTTTTAAAATCCAATTATTATTGGGAAACAATGAAAACTGATGTTCAATAATTGTGAAAAATGTCAACGCTGTAACTATAATAGGAAACCACCCGACCAGCCTTTAGTGTTAACCGAAACACCGAGTAAACCCATCGAAATTATACATATTGATACATTCATTGTAGAAAAACAAAAATTCCTAACATTCCTTGACAAATTTACAAAATTTGGACAAGCATTACCCTATCTAGGAAACGCAATATCATGTTGCGAACAACTTGTAAAATTCTTTTCATTTTTTGGTATTCCTAAAACTATTGTATCCGATAACGTTTCCGAATTTCAAAACGAAGTAGTCAAAGGCTTATTGAAAGCTCATAATATCAATATTCTTTTCACAATCCTTAATCATCATGAGTCCAATTTTCCATTAGAAAGATTACATTCTACCCTCATTGAACATTTAAGAATACTTCAAAATACAGACCCGAATGTCAGATATTACAAATATATCCATAATAGTTTATAATAGCACTATTTATTCAACCGTTCACATTGACAGAAATACTTGAAAATAACAAAATACGTATCGAAAACCCTAAAACTAAATATAAAGAAATCGTTCACGTAAACGAGACTAAAATAGTACCCGTTTTTACAGATGGCGCTGGATCATCATCGGCACCTTAGCCACAAAATTAAAGTCCAACGACCTAAACAAACATCCAGGGATACTACCCTTCAAATTAAGCACAGCAAAATTAGTCGCAACCTCTAATTTAGAATTTAACACTCTAAAAACACAGACAAACAAACTGTCTTCACATCTCAAAAATGACAGCGTTTATTTTACTGAACATCAAAACTCTCTAATACCTTTACATGCTATAGAAAAACGCATAGAAAATCTCATAAGTCAAATAATTCCTTCTCATACAAATATTAGGAATAAAAGAAGTCTATTTAATCCCTTAGGCGTGAATTTGTGGGGTTACGTCGACTGACAGTTTTGACAAACTTTCTGACAGTCTTGTCCAAGTTTCTGTGAGGTTTGTGTGTTTTTGAAAAAAAAATTTCGAAAGTTTTAAAATATACCAAGGAAAATTAGTAAAAAATGTTAAAATACTGTACAGCTTGTAGAGTTAAGAAGTTTAAAAAATGCGATTTTTTAGGTAAGTAAGGTAACTTCATTAGCGTTACCCACGTGAAGTCCACTGAGTTAAATTATGTTGATATGTTAAAAAACAAGATAAGGAATCCTTAACGACCAACAAATAAATTTTCTTTTAAATAGCCACCAATTAAATACACATTGTAGAATATTTAAATACTAAAGAACTACTATCTAAATACCTAGACAACATTTCTACTAGGGTGATGCATAGTTCCAATTCAGTATTTTTTAAATTGTAGGGAATTTTATTTAATTCTGTAAACTTTGCTTTAACTATCTGTATTGAAAACCTTTAGCGTATCAGGATTTAAATATGTGACCTATGTTTTCACTGTACGTCATACTATCTTAAAATTATAGGTTTTAGTTTTCCGAGGCGAATTAATCGAAAGAAAGTCTGGCGTGAGAAAATTGGCATAACAGTAGTGTTATTGAAATAAATTGTTTAAAAATTCTTCTACTTTCATTTAATTTCAATATAACTTTTCTATTTTTCATTTCCTGTTTCCTGACTTATTCTAAAATAACACTGGTTAACAAGAAATTTGCCACAGAAAAAAAATTACCTGTTTTTGGTGTTTTTTTGTGCGCTGAAACCAAATATATTTTTAGAATTTTTCTATCACCCACGGTTTTTATGTTCCAGTATAAAATATAATACAGGTAGTATATTAAATTCTAATACAGGTAGCAGCTCAATATAGTGCACAAATACTTAATTTTGCAGTACACTACCTGTTTTTATTATATATTTAGCATAATAAAGTTCAGATAAGAGAACATTTTATTATACAGGTAATATAATATAGTCTATGCCGCCGCTGCTGCCGACGACAGGTAGCCATTTTATACACCTATGACGGTCAATCAGTCCAACGGCTTAGTCGTTTGTTAGACTTTACCAAGCGCGTTTATCGTGTCTCGTGTGCAATCCGGAATTTAGAACTATTCAGTTGTGTTTTATTTTTGGTGTATACCAAAATACCGTGTTTTCACAAAATGCCTAGAAATTGTGTAAATCACCCAAACAGTTTCTGCTATATCTGCGGTCAGTTAACGTTTAAATTCCAAAAACGTTCATTTACACCTCTGATTAAAAAATGCTACGAACAGTACTTTGGCTGTAAAATAGGAGATCAAGATAAACCTTGGGCCCCCCATATTTGTTGTGTTACTTGTGTTAAAACTCTCACAGCCTGGGCAAAAGGAACTCGTCATATGGCATTTGCTATTCCTATGGTTTGGCGAGAACCTAAAGATCATAGCTCGGATTTTTATTTCTGTTTAACAAATATAACTGGAATAACATCAAAATTCAAACACACTGTCAAGTATCCAAACTTACCATCGGCAATAAGACCAGTACCTCACAGTGATCAGCTATCTGTACCACAGCCTCCGGAGCATATGATCCTGAGTGATGAGTCGGAAGATGTTTTAGAAGTAGATGTTTTAGAAGTAAACAGAGCAGAAACAAATTTGCAATCTGATCCGCTATTTGACCCAGGTCATTTTTCAAATAAGCCACATTTGTTAAGTCAAGGGGATCTGAACGATCTTGTACGAGATTTAAACTTGTCTAAGAAGCAAGCCGAACTTTTAGGTTCTAGGTTAAAGAATTGGAATCTCCTTCAGAAGGAAACTAAAGTTTCGTTTTATCGTAGTCGTCACCAGCAATTCAGTGACTTCTTTTCCATTGAAGATGGGATAGTGTTCTGTCATGATGTTATATCTGTAATGCGGGAACTTGAGCATGAATATAAAACAGATGAGTGGCGATTGTTCATCGATTCGTCCAAAGTCAGCTTGTTCCTTTGGCTCATGCTACCAATATGAAGGAATCATATGACAACATGAAGCTTCTGTTGGACAAAATTAATTATAAAGACTTTAAGTGAGCCATATGTGGTGATTTGAAAGTTGTAGCGCTTCTACTTGGAATGCAAGTTGGTTACACAAAGTATTGTTGTTTCCTTTGTGAGTGGGACAGCAGAGACAAGAAAAACCATTACACAAAGAAAGTATGGCCAGAAAGAACATCTTTGATTCCAGGGAATAAGAACATTGTAAATCCTCCCCTTGTAGATCCTAGGAAAATTTTACTACCCCCTTTGCATATTAAGCTTGGCTTAATGAAAAATTTCGTTAAAGGTATGGATAGAGAGGGTAATGGATTCGCGTACCTAATAAATAAGTTTCCTAAAATCAGCGAAGCAAAAATCAAAGAGGGTATATTTGTAGGACCCCAAATCAGAGAACTGCTTAAGGATGACAAATTTATTTCAGAACTCAATGCATTTGAAAAAAAAGCATGGCTATCGTTTACCAGGATTTGCAGCGATTTTTTGGGAAATTACAAATCAGAAAACTATCAGGAAATTGTAAATGATCTTTTAAATTGCTATCAAAAAATGGGATGTAACATGAGTTTAAAAATCCATTTTTTGCACTCACACTTGGATTTTTTTCCGAAAAATCTTGGGGCAGTCAGTGACGAGCATGGAGAAAGATTCCATCAGGATATCTCTACTATGGAAAAGCGTTACCAGGGGAAGTGGAGTCCCAGTATGTTGGCAGACTATTGCTGGACACTCAAGAGGGATATACCTGAAGCCAAATACAAGCGAAAATGCCACATAACTACATTTTGAGGGACAATTTTTTATTGTACAACTGACGTTCTTGTATGCTTATTTATGAAAAAAAAAAAATATATATATATATATATATATATATATATATATATATATATATATATTTCAAAAATTAAAGGCCTTGTCACTATAAAACTATGCGTGATGGAAAAAATCTGAAAACATTTGAATTGAGCGTAAAAAGTTTTATATAGTGTACCTTATTTAGTTCGTGTGGCAAGAAAAAAGTTTAATTTTGTTAACCAGTGTAATTGTTCTTGTTTAAACGAAAATTAATTGATGATATCTATTTTAATGAATGTCTCTCGTCGCCATTTTTAATTATCAAACTCGATTTTATGATGGATTTCAAATAAAATCGAAAAAGGTTTTGCGAGCTTTATTAAAAATATAGTTCATAATTAAGGTTTGACAGAGTTATAAATTTGGGTTAACAATAATACTATATATGTAGGGCATTAATGTTAAAATGCTTAGTTTATATATAAATCTACCTATTAAGTTAAGGTTAATAACTATTTTTTATAAATCTCGGAAATTATATGGAGGATTAAAATAAACAAAATTAGTGTTTAACTGTTTGTGTACAGGGTGGTCCAATAATAGGGGATGTCAGCTGTAGCTCGAGAACCATTAATGACAGAACTTAAGTAAAAACATATTTATATTTATGGGTAAAAGTTTTTACAAAAGTGTAAAAGCCATTCTCTTAAATTTCCGTAATTGACGTTATGTTGAAAATGTAAACATTGTATTACTCAACCAATTACGCACTTTTTTGCTTGAGACAACTTTTGTCTATTTTTAAAAATAAAGTAGTGGGGGAAAGTCAAACATTTTTACTTTGAAATGTAGATATCTCTGTTCAAATAAAAAAAATACTAAAACTCAGTCTTATAATAACCTAACTTTCACAATAAAATAGTTAAAGGTAAACCGAGTTCTACCTCGCTAAAGAAAAACGACGAAATGAACTAACAATAAACTAACAACAAATATATTTAAAATTACTGAAAACTACTTTCGCAAATGCTCAAAATCCCAGATGTCATTGTTTTTTGCCAGTTTTTTGGTTTTCCTAAAATTTTAGGATTAATGACAAAAATTTCCACTTTGTCACTGTCACTTTTTGTCCTCTACAAAACGGCAAGATTAATTTTCAAATCCGACGTTTTGGATTTTAGTGACCATCATCAACTTTCTTAATTTAAATGCAGACCTGGATTTTTTATTGCACTATTCAATGCCCTTCATAACTGCCAAATAAATTACGCCATCTAGTAACCACTAACAAAGTCATTACAGTACAGTTTATGGCTCGGATCATCCAAAACAGAGATATCTACATTTGAAAGTAAAAATGTTTTACCTTACACCACCACTTTATTTTTGAAAATCGACAAAAATGGTATTAAGCAAAAAGAGCGTAATTAGTTAAAGAATACAATGCTTATATTTTCAAGATACCTTAATTAAAGAAGCATTTACACTTTTGTGTTACTGGTACGCCCCCTAGCGGCCAACTTTCGAACTTGAAAATAATTTACAGCAATTTCTCTCGGCTGTCATTAACGGTTCCAGAACTACCGCCGACGTCCTCTATTATTGGACCACCTTGTACATATTTATTCATTTTAATACAAGAAGAACTTATATAGATAAACCAAAATTAACTTATTTAAAATTTATAACAATATCGAAAAATCCTATTACTTTTAGTTTTTCCTCGAGGCATTGTCAAAATTCTGCCTGTAGAGTGTTTTTCAGATCTTGATGTTGTGTTTCAAGACACTATTACTATTGCGCACCGTCTATTTCATAAAATTTTAGTATAAAAAGACAAACAAAAAAAATTATTGCCTATATGGCGAACCTAATGGTTTTTCAACAAGTACATTTAAAACAGAATGGAGTTTAGATGGATTTTTATTAACAAATTTTGTAAAATGGTGAGTTTGGGGATTTGGTTATTAATTTTAGTACTTTTAATATGGCCATTAGCAAATTTTGTCGTAAAATAAAATAGAACTCTTGTATACAGGAATAGCAAATCGAAGGGAAAATCTAGACATAGATGAAATAAATGATTTTATTTACAACCATGTGATGTTGACATTTCTGACACTTTAAAAGTTTGAAAGAAACCTATTTCTGACTTTGGCATATATCCAGGAAAAAAGTGACATTTACCTGGGTGGAGAGTGATCACAAATGTCACTTTCCACCACCCAGATAACAAATGTTATTCGATTATTTAATTTTTTCCAAACTTTCCACGCCTTCTCTCAATTGAAGAGTACAAATGACTTCTTCTGAAACGATCATTGTCTTCGAAAATACTTTTTTGATGATAATCTATCAAAAATACAACTAATTTAAGTTTGTATGCTTGGCTTGTTTAGTACCATAGTAACCTTTGTCAAAATGTCATTTTGACTTTTTATTTGTTGATGGTGGCGAAGCTTGTGATTATACAGGAGTCTGACTTTGTTAATTTCTCACAGTTATATTTGTCACAAAAAACGTTATTTGTATTTAAAAGGTATCGTTGTAAATTAAATAGTATACAAATCTAAGTGAAAAGGTTTCATTCTTCTCACGTGAAATCACTTTCCACCTGGTATGTAATATTCTATTTTTTTTAAATTGGCCTTTGAGTTTTGTACTAACACCATAATGATAATAATAATATTACGTTAAAATTATCAACAAGTATTTTTTAATTGTATTATATACCCAAACCAATGTCTTTATTAGGTATCGTTAGGCCTCCAAAAAGAACTCTTAAGTGTACAAAAAAAAGTTGCATTCTCATCTAACCTACCTAAGTTATGGAACTCCACGCACACATCACAAGAATTCTGTAGAAAGCAGTGACACATTTCTTTCAGTACTTTTATTGTCTTTAAAATCATTAGTAAATCCTTTTAAAAGAACCTCCTCCTCAATGTAGATGGAGGAGGTGCCAACTCAGGTACATTAGAAGAGATTTAACAATACCTCGTTAACATTTTCCATACAGTTTTCACCATTTACCTAAGAATATTTTAACATTTTTTTTACATTCTCGGTAAAACTGTGGTGCGTGTGGTTTCTCGTATTGCCACAACAATTTGTCACCTGCCCGAAAAATGTTTCTAAGCAATCCTGATTTAGATTTCTGATCAGTAAAATGTATAACTCAACTGTTTTTAGTAAATCCAATAAAACATAAATTGATTGTATTATAATTCTCTACGCAGATAAGAAATGTAAGCTATTTGCATTAGGAATAATAACTTTAAACGTGATTCTTCTTGTCTTGTTTATGATCGTTGGTGTTGTGTAGGGCATACATCAACGAGTTCGCATTAATAGAGGATGTACTTGCCATAATAAAAAAAAGACGGTAAATTCGCCTTTATCCAGAACTTCCCTCGTACAGAATTATACGTACAGATAACACAGTTTACATATGCATGCAATTATTTGGCAATAACTTTATACAAATCTTACAAACTATGTTTTATTTAATTTTTAGTTATTACTATACAATTTCATAAAATGTGTTACTCTGTGCAGTGAAATTCTGTACGACGAAAGTTGTAGGGGTAGGCGAGTTTACTGATTTTTTATTTGTTTTTTAAATTTATTTGTATCTAAAAATATATTATAATTTACCTTCCTAAAGACATTTTTATTCTAAGAAATGGAATTTTACCGAATATTTATTTGAATATTTTATTAGTCCGTTATTTTTTTGCCGTATCGAATTCACACTAAAATTTTACTAGGTTATCCCTGTTTCATAGTGGATTTCCAACGTCCTTCAGTAATACAAAATAACCCCCAGCATCGTGCTCATGTTGTCAATTTCGACAATTTCCAATATTCCAACGATAACTATTCCGAACCCCAATATGGCGAGTATTGTAACCAATACCCAGGAATGTATGAAGATAACACCGATTACGAATATCAAAATGTTGAAAATATTGATCAACGTTGTAAAACGAATTACGGTGAATATCAGGATTTTCTTCCTACTTCGAATCAAAACCATCCGCACAATCGAACAATTTCATATACCAATGCCATGACGGAAATCCAAAACCAAATACAAACCCTGAATTTGGACGACATGAACCCGTCATTGAATTTCCCAGAACATCGTTTTCTTTAAATCCCCTTCTTGCTGTTAATCCGAAAATCTATATTACATAAAAGACACATCTAACACTTTAAACTACTTGTAGATTCTGGAGCAGGAATTACGATATTTAAAGAAAATACAGTAAAAAAATTTCCATAACGTTTTCCCGAAAACCTTTCGATTCAAGGCATTACAGACCAAAAACTTCTTATCACCGAATCAACCCTAGTTCCTTTTCAAGTCGGAAACCGACGTAAAGTTTACATATACGATTTAGATATTGATTTCGTTGGTATTCTAGGACTCGACTTTTTAGAACACTATGAATGCACCAACGACTTAAAAAATAAACAACTTGTTACAAATTTTAAAACTTTTCCACTGTTTAAGGCAGAAGAAAACCTCGAACAAAAAAATAAAATAACTATCGTAAACAATTCTAATGAAATTAAAATTGAAGGTAGGACCGAACAAATTTTTAAATTATGTTGTGATTTAGTCAACACCGATGCTATCCTATCTAGGCAAGAAATCGAAAAAGTTCACATTTCAAACGCAATTGTCCATGTCAATGAGAAAGGCAAATTTCTAACTTCTGTGCCATCCCGAAAACCATTAATTTTTCAAATATCGAAATCGAACCTTTTTCTTCTCATTCGCTACTCAATTACAATTTATCTGATAAACAGCTATCTCCTAACCGCATTCCCAACATTAAGTCCCAACTTCGTCTAGAGCATCTTACCAAAGAAGAAAAAGAAATAATTACCAATCTTTGCGTAGATTTTGAAAACATATTTTGCCTCGAAGGTTGTCACCTTCGAGGTAAAAATCTTACCTATCTAAACGAAATTAAATACCAAATTGACACCAATGGTGGAAAGCCTGTTTTCACCAAATCATACAGGTATTCCCATATTCACAAAGAAGAGGTAAAAACTCAGGTTAATAAAAGGCATTACAGACCAAAAACTTCTTATCACCGAATCAACCCTAGTTCCTTTTCAAGTCGGAAACCCACGTAAAGTTTACATATACGATTTAGATATTGATTTCGTTGGTATTCTAGGACTCGACTTTTTAGAACACTATGAATGCACCAACGACTTAAAAAATAAACAACTTGTTACAAATTTTAAAACTTTTCCACTGTTTAAGGCAGAAGAAAACCTCGAACAAAAAAATAAAATAACTATCGTAAACAATTCTAATGAAATTAAAATTGAAGGTAGGACCGAACAAATTTTTAAATTATGTTGTGATTTAGTCAACACCGGTGCTATCCTATCTAGGCAAGAAATCGAAAAAGTTCACATTTCAAACGCAATTGTCCAGAAAGGCAAATTTCTAACTTCTGTGCCATCCCGAAAACCATTAATTTTTCAAATATCGAAATCGAACCTTTTTCTTCTCATTCGCTACTCAATTACAATTTATCTGATAAACAGCTATCTCCTAACCGCATTCCCAACATTAAGTCCCAACTTCGTCTAGAGCATCTTACCAAAGAAGAAAAAGAAATAATTACCAATCTTTGCGTAGATTTTGAAAACATATTTTGCCTCGAAGGTTGTCACCTTCGAGGTAAAAATCTTACCTATCTAAACGAAATTAAATACCAAATTGACACCAATGGTGGAAAGCCTGTTTTCACCAAATCATACAGGTATTTCCATATTCACAAAGAAGAGGTAAAAACTCAGGTTAATAAAAGGCATTACAGACCAAAAACTTCTTATCACCGAATCAACCCTAGTTCCTTTTCAAGTCGGAAACCCACGTAAAGTTTACATATACGATTTAGATATTGATTTCGTTGGTATTCTAGGACTCGACTTTTTAGAACACTATGAATGCACCAACGACTTAAAAAATAAACAACTTGTTACAAATTTTAAAACTTTTCCACTGTTTAAGGCAGAAGAAAACCTCGAACAAAAAAATAAAATAACTATCGTAAACAATTCTAATGAAATTAAAATTGAAGGTAGGACCGAACAAATTTTTAAATTATGTTGTGATTTAGTCAACACCGATGCTATCCTATCTAGGCAAGAAATCGAAAAAGTTCACATTTCAAACGCAATTGTCCATGTCAATGAGAAAGGCAAATTTCTAACTTCTGTGCCATCCCGAAAACCATTAATTTTTCAAATATCGAAATCGAACCTTTTTCTTCTCATTCGCTACTCAATTACAATTTATCTGATAAACAGCTATCTCCTAACCGCATTCCCAACATTAAGTCCCAACTTCGTCTAGAGCATCTTACCAAAGAAGAAAAAGAAATAATTACCAATCTTTGCGTAGATTTTGAAAACATATTTTGCCTCGAAGGTTGTCACCTTCGAGGTAAAAATCTTACCTATCTAAACGAAATTAAATACCAAATTGACACCAATGGTGGAAAGCCTGTTTTCACCAAATCATACAGGTATTTCCATATTCACAAAGAAGAGGTAAAAACTCAGGTTAATAAAATGTTAGAACAAGGAATTATAAAACCTTCTATTTCACATTGGTCATCTCCAGTTTGGGTCGTCCCCAAAAAACTTGATTCCTCAGGCAAACAAAAATGGAGAGTAGTCATAGATTATCGTAAATTAAATGAATCCCCGGTAGACGATAAGTACCCACTTCCCAATATTTCCGATTTTTTTGGCAAGTGCCAGTATTTTACAACCCTGGATCTACCTACCTAACCCCGCTAAAATCGAATGTATACAGAAATTTCCAGAACCAAAAAATCCAAAAGACATAAAATCCTTTCTGGGTTTAGCTGGTTATTATCGTAGGTTTATTCCAAACTTTGCAAAAATATCAAAGCTCCTTACCAGCTTGTTGAAAAAGATATCAAATTTGATTTCGACTCAGATTGTCGTCAAGCTTTCGATGAACTAAACCAATTATTGACTTCTGACCCAATTCTCATCTATCCAAATTTTGATGAGCCTTTCCTACTAACAACGGATGCAAGCGCATTTGCGATAGGCGCTGTACTTTCCCACTGGTCCCACTGGCAAAGATTTACCTATTGGTTATGCCTCCAGAACATTATGTAAAGCCGAAACCAATTACTCGACAATAAAAAGAGAACTACTTGCAATTGTATGGGCCGTGAAATATTTCGGTCCATATTTATTTGGGAGAAAGTTCATTCTAATCACAGATCATCGTCCCGTTACTTGGTTACTTTCTATTAAAGACCCAGGTAGTAGGTTAGCACGATGGAGGCTAAAACTAGGAGAATATCAGTACGAAATTGTTTATAAACAGGGAAAAATTAATAAAAACGCTGATGCTTTATCTCGAATAAAAGTAAATCATTTCCAAGAATGCGCAAAGCTTCAAACAAAAATATCTGTTTTTGCATCAAATGAGACAGATTCCGAAGACCGTATCGAAGAACCTAAAACCTATGACGACGATGTAATAGCCGAAGAATACGATAAATTCGTAAGTCTTTACGAAACCAGATCCCTGATCGATTATTCTAGTATCGAAACAACCAACGACCAGCTGTTGGATAAATCACACACAAATATTATAACATTCTTTCGACAAAATAAATTAGAAGAATTACATCAAACGATTCTTGACGATATTTTCGAGGAAAACATGGAATTTGATCCAAAAACAAATAAATATTTTCTCCAGTAAATCAACAAAAAATCGTAAATATTTCATTATTCCTCTCCCGTTTAACCCAGAAACTGTCACACAACTTCTCTTTTACATTCTTGATACCGGTCAAGACGAACTTGACATCTCTTGTACTTATTTCGTTGAAAACACACTCGAACTTCCTATCCTTGAAATATTTTCGTATATTTTTGCAGACAAAAATAAAAAATTAAGTATTTGCCAAAACATCACAAAAACCCCTAATGAAAACAAATACCTCAGATCTTAGATCATTACCATCGCGGAACAACCAACTTATATCGCGGGATTAACGAGACGTTAAGACGCATAAAAGAAAAATACAATAGGCCAGGCATATTAAAAGCCGTAGAAAACTTTATTAAAAGTTGCGAAACTTGCCAAAAAGTAAAAATCTGTCGTAAAAATCTAAGCAGTCCCCTAGTTGTAACAGAAACGCCCAAAACACCTTTTGAGAGAATAAACATAGACTATTTGAACACCCAACTCGAAATTACGCCCTAACAGTACGTGACGAACTAACAAAATTTACACAAGCTTACCCCATAGAGGATAAGACAGCAAAATCTGTTGTTAATACACTTCTTGTATTTTTTAAACCTTACGGCACCCCGTTACGTATACATTGTGATTATGACCGGGAATTCAAAAACACCTTAATGAATGGCCTCTGTGAGCTTTACGATATCAAACTAACTTTCTCTAGTGTAGGACACCCTCAATCAAATGGCTCTGCTGAGAGATTTCACGCGACACTTAGTGAAATGATACGAGCTAATCAAACCGAAAACCCTGACGAACACCCGTTTAATGTTCTTCCTTATGCAACTATATGTTATAACAATACCAAAAATAAAACGCACGGTTTGAAGAAGCGATTGTAAAAATCTCAAATGATAAATGGACCCTCCTTGTTTACAAAGACCTCGGACCAATCAAAAAAACAATCAGTAATAATGACAAAATATTAGAAAACTTATTAAACACTATAGACGAAGACGTACCGCGAATGAAAGCTTTTAAGCCGCAAGTTCAAACTTATGTTAGTCTCCTTAAAAAAATATCAAACGCCGTTAACCAAAAGTACACTGAAATAATGGCCGACACTAAAAAGTACATTTTTAGAGAAAAAGTGGTATTTTTAATGGTATTGGAACCATTTGGAATCAATAACTGGTAATCTTGACGATTCCGATGGTGAATATTTCAATGAGTGCATCGAAAAGCTAACCCACGATGAATACCAAATAGAAAATCTTTAGAAAAATCGAATATCTGTAACTACCTTTGTTATCAAAAGCTTTAACAAATTGACGAGGAAACCTTTAATAATGATATTAAAGAAATTCGCGAATCAATTATGGATATTTCCGATCATCTTAAATTTTATCAATCACGACTCGATATCCTAGGCTTGTGCGAATCACTAACAGAAAGTTATTCATTTATCGAAAATACTTTGAACGATGCTATAAACGCTGTTACATTTGTAGGTTTAAAAATTTTGCACCGTTCAATCATCACTCCATATGATTTAGTAGACTCATTAAAGCATATATCGCAGTCATTGCAGAAGAATAATCTTCCCTTACCGATATATTATTCAAACGTAGCTCAATATCTCGACATAATAGAATTAAAGACATATCAATTAGATACTAGAATAATTTTTGTACTAGAAATACCTTTAGTCGAACCTGAAAAATACACTCTCTATCACTTATATCCTATACCGATTCTGGTTAATCGAACATCGATGATTCTTTAGTTTATACAACCATCCACAATATGGAGTCCTGCAAACCACTAGGCAACCGTATGTTCATCTGTTCCAACATCCTGCCATACCCAATTGACACTGATGCAGTCTGCCAGGCTCAGCCTCTGAAGAGACTTGATGATCTACATAGAACATGCCAAGTTTTAGTCATTCTTGTCAAAGACTATAACATTCAAGAAATCAGCCAGAATCTATGGTTGATAGCTGTTGCAGACCCTCTGTCCGTCACAATAAAATGTGGATCCAGAGATATAGAGACTCAGATCATCAACACAAATACTTTGATGAAACTTCAACCCGAGTGTAGTGCCTTCGTCGGGAGTACAAGAGTTCGTGCCCAGAAATCAGTCGATGTTTACGACAACGTAACCAACAATTACTACCCAGTCAACATTGCTGTAACCGTATGCCAGAGAATATCCACTTAGCAGATTTGTAGCCTCTGAAGCTAAATAAAATAGATGTAGAGGACCTGAACAGCACAAGCTAAATCAGTATGCTGATCAGCTGGACCAATTGGTCAATCAACCG
Organism: Kuschelorhynchus macadamiae; assembly: GCA_030620095.1. Taxonomy (NCBI): domain Eukaryota; kingdom Metazoa; phylum Arthropoda; class Insecta; order Coleoptera; family Curculionidae; genus Kuschelorhynchus; species Kuschelorhynchus macadamiae. The sequence goes on from JAUTXW010004120.1 coordinate 35,206, forward strand.
TTCGAGAAGAAACATGTGAGAATATCCACTTAGCAGATTTGAAGCCTCTGAAGCTAAATAAAATAGATGTAGAGGACCTGAACAGCACAAGCTAAATCAGTATGCTGATCAGCTGGACCAATTGGTCAATCAACCGTTCGTGATGAAACACATGAGTTGGTTCACGATCCTTATAATAACATTCATTATCGCCCTGATTGCCTTATACATCTTTTGCTAATTAATGCTAAATGCTATTTAATGTCAATATACCAAAAATCTTTGTGAGGTGACATCACCTCATAAGTTCCTAGAAATTTTGTTTTTAGTTTGGTTATATATCAATAGCGCTAGTGTCGACTTTTATAGTTAGATTCGGCCCACGCGATGTCACCTCATCCTTCGAGGGGGGGCATAGTTTGCTGCTGGCCGTTCGTTGTCACCTCAAATACCTGACAACATTGCCTTAAAGCTTAATGTTATTCTGTTCCCAGATCTAAATAAGTTATGTGTGATAAGTCTGTTTTTTTGTTTTCAATCTTCTCATTTTATTTTATTTTGTTTTGAAAATACGCATTAGCATTGCGTCCTGGAACATATGAAATTGACAATTTCACTGAATATTTTTGAATTCGGATAAGCTGTGTGTGTAGTTTTAAATAAAAGTTGTGTTAAAAAAATAATCCAGTAGGATAGCAATATTGAATGCTTAGAAAAAAAAGGAGAAATGGGAATGAAATATTTCTAAAACGGACATAAATATCAACAAGTACTCTTTGTGAATTTCTTTTAAAATAAATTGGTCCTGGGACGAATTCAAACTAATACAGGATGATCATAAACTCCAAAAGCCGTTTTCGGGGGAGTAAACAAGGGTGTCGAAGTTTGGTAAAAATTTTTTTTGAGGGGTAATATGTAATTTAGGACTAATTTAAAAAACTTAAACTAACAGGTATATCAAAATTTGGTAAATGTTTTTGAGTAAAATGTAACTACTTACAGCTAAAAGAAAAAACAAAACATTTGTAGAAACTTTATAAGTTTTAAAATATTTAAGACTTTTTTGTTATTTGGACCATAACATTTCCACAACTATTTAATTTTTTTGGCATGGATTATCTAAATAACTAATTTTTAAAGTTTCTCTACTTTTGATTTTTCTGGCCGTTGCGCGACGTTTATACTGATGACGGTGTCAGTTTTATTTTCGCTCTAAGTAATTATATTTAACTTAATTAAATAACTACTTTTTGAAGTTAAAGTTAAACACTCTGTAAATCTCAGCATCAAGTTGATGGAAATAACCAAAATGTCTGGACAAATTTTTGAAATAATATTGAGTTTTAATTTATTGTATTTGGATGATTAGATATTGATCTCTTTTGGTTTTAGATATATATGTATTTTTATACAAAAAAATTTAACACTTTTATAGCATGACCTTATAAGTTCATAGGCTTTTTACCTGACTGCACAGAGGAGGGTAATGCGTTTAACAGTAATGTAAAAATTAATATTTTTATAACCCATCGTAATAGGTATCAAATAGATATCAAATTAAAGAGCGAATGTATATGCATATGCTATTGTAATATACAGAGTGTACCAAATATAAGTAATTATAAAAAAAACTTTCGTAAATCCCAAACGACTAAACGGATTTTAATAAGTGAGGGGTTAAAAGAATCATACTATTTTCGGGAGTATATAGAAACGCAACGTATGCGTGAGTGGGAAACAAAGAGCGAAATTGTCTTGAACAAATCTAACTTTGAATTTATTAGGTGTATTAAAGTAAGGTAGCGTTAAGGGTAGTATAAGCTATATTTCTTATAAAAATAAAAAAGTTTTAAATATGTTTTATACAGAAGTTATGAGTAACAACAATACACTGCATATTTATGATATAGTTTAAGATATACAGGGTGGCTCAGAATTATACAAATCCAGATAGTAGATACTGTTTTTTTGGGATTTTAATAGATGGAGGCTAAATTTTTAAATCCAAAAATTATAAAAAATTAAAATTTTCAAACAATGATTAAAGAAATTAAATATACAGATTTATAAAAACACAAAAAAACTGGACTGCTTATAACATAATAAGAAGGGTATATTATTAGTAGTTGACTAATAAGAATACAAGATAGCATATTTATGAGTCTATGTAAGTAAAACTTTATAGATTCTAACATTGCTCTATAAAAATATTTTTAATTCCTTCGTAAGAGTGAAATGTAATCATAAAAAACTCCCTCCGAGTTTTTTTTAGTTCTTTACGTTTCAGGGTTCTCAGATGCCGAAAATCATGTTTTCCCGGTCTGTCTATGCGCGGCATAACTAAGGAACTACTTATCTAATTGAGATCAAATTTTGCATTGTGACTAGGGATAGACCTGTTAAGGCTTTGGAGTGTTTTCAATAAAACGAAACAGAATGGCTACCCAATACATTGTTTAAAAAATTAGTATAAAAAACTATATCTAATTCAGTGGCGGCTCGTAAATGTAAGAACGGGTGAAACGCAGCGTAGGTAGATGTACAGTCTCGCAGATAAAAATAGCGCCGCAGGGAAACATTTTTCGGGGGTGCCACGCCGAAAATGGCTATTTTTTTACCTTTTTATTATGTTAATTATCCAGAGCTTTGGAGCGTTAATAATATGAATTTATAAGATTTTAAATATATTTTTTTTTGTTCTTAGAAACCACGATACACGGCACGATGCAAAACTGCTTCCGCCTTTGATGATCCGAACGCACTAATTTACATTAATTCTATAACAAGCGCCTGCAGCAGCAGTTTTATGCCGCTTCCATCTCTATTTGGCTTACGGATATTCACCATTGCGTTGCCATAACAACTGCCATAAACAAATCTAAGCGCGAAAGCCGGCGTGCGGGGGAATTTGTTAACTGCCGATTGTGATTCCTCAACGGGTCGCTCTTATGAAAAGGTGCTTATCGCCCTACGTTTTTAAGTTATTAGTATTTTTTGAGTATATAACGCACTAGTTTTGATAGAAAATAATTGTTTAATTAAGTAAAAAATGTGAATTTATATAAAACATACTGCATTTTTATAATAGAATGTAGACTATAAAATGCTTAATATTTTAAAAATATTTTTATTTTTAAGAATATTGATTCAAAAATGTAGGTGAAGCGGCGCTTCACCCGCGTCCCCTGATGAGCCGCAACTGATCTAATTAACTTGCATCTATATCGAGTGTGATAGCGATAACTGGTAAAAATTTGGTGGGAATCCAGTTTGGCGGAACAAAATAATGATGCTGAATGTTTAAAAAATCAGTAAAAAAAAAACTACTTATTCGGTTGACTTCAAATGTGGCACGAAAATCAAGCGTAACATAGGGATAGACTGGCAAAATTTTGAGGCAAATCCAAAATGGAAGCTTCTAAAATTTTTTAAATATTTTGTATAAAATATTACTTATCGATTTCAAATTTTACACATAAATTAGGTTTGATGGGATCCAGATTAGTTCTTCCCATAATAATTTAGTAATACGTACAGGATTATTTATTATATTTTGACTCTTAACTATAGGAGATACAAAAGTGGTAGGATTTTTCTTCTGTTATCTTCTAAGAATATGAAACATTCCTAAGAATTGTTAAAAAGTAAAAAATAAATAGACATTTTTTGAATATATATGATTAATACCTGCCATAAAGTGCAATGCGTTAGAAAGAGAGAGAGGAATATTCTGTTCTTAATTATTATTGCAATTTTCTCGGTTGTCCTAAAGATAAATATATCAAATCTGATATATTTATAATCGGTAAGGGGAGACTCATTCAATGAAATAATAATATACAGGATGTCCCTTTTAAGAAAATATAGGTTATGTAATTTTACCTACTTTTTAACAATTTTTAGAAATGTTTGATGTTCTTAGAAAATAATAGAAGAAAAATCCTACAACTTTCGTATTTAAAGTCTTTTGCATCTCCTATAGTTAAAGCTACAACTAGATGTCAAAATAGAAAGGATAACTCTGTACAATACTTCTGTATTTAAAGTCTGTTTAGTTAAATAGTTAATAGTTAAAGCTGTAACTAGATGTCAAAATAGAAAGGGTAACTCTGTACATATACAAATTGTATGTAAATAAATGGATGCATTCATTAAGAGGGGAACTTCCGAGTAATTGGGCAAAACTTGTAAATACGAAATAACTCATATACTGTAGAATAAAATCAGTTCTCCTTTATTTATGGATATTTTTGTGATTTCTCTGTAGCAGGGCATACGTAATAATTCCTTAAATACAACTTTATCAAGAATTATTTGGGTCCATTCGCCATTTTTTTGTTTTATTACATTTTGCTTACCCCTGAGTATTCAGAAAACATATTTTGCAGTTTCCAGGTAATTACATCATACCTTTAGGTTTAACTTATAGTTATCCTGTAATAATATCCTATTAATTTTATTTCCAATAATCTGAAGATTATCACGGGTTTAATACAAAAAACCGCATTGTCGCGATAATGCAAGATTTCCTCAGGAGGTGGAATAAATACTACATTATAATAAAATGTTTACACTTTATTTGATTTAAATATTTATATTTGATTTTTTTAATACTGGGTATTTGATATAAATTAAATAGTTACAGTTTTTATGAGATAAAATGAATACTTTCAGTTTCTCAATTTAAGAAATTAAATAAACTTTGCACCAAGTTTATCAGCTCATCGAATCTAAACATAATAAATTTAATATAGACATTTGATTTCTAAGATGTTTAACACAGTTTTACTGTTGTAGATATTTTGCATTGGTTAGGTGTGAAAAACATTAGATGAGTTGATTTTTTTTTAGAAAAATGATAGAAAAAAAATTACTGAATTTCTATCTAAAAATTTGCACATTGACATAAAATCTAATTAGAGACAACTTTTTCACACAACATTTTTCAAAACAATGATCACAAACCTCAGTTTTGGCACTTTTCAGAAAAAAAATTCAAATTTGACATATCCGGATGTCACGTGACATTTTTTAAAAATAATTTTTGGTTTTTAGACAAGCAGAGACGATCACCTTAGTTACATTTACTATAAATCATTTAATTAGAAATAGTCCCATATGGTGCCAAATTCTTGGTAAGCACTGTTCATATATAAGTATGTATATATAAAAAATGTGTTTTGGCAAAAACAGTACTTCCCCGTATTTCTCAAAACGAATGCTGTAATGCACTCATGTATTTAAAGTATCAGTTGTAAATTCGGTGAGATTCAGGTATTCCGTCTCTCTGGTTTTGTGATGTCAAATGCTTGTTAAAACCGAGATACAAAAATCCAGAATCGCCTTGAAAAGTCAAAATCTTAAAAAAAAAAGAAACTTAAACATATAGGCCCTAGTTTACGAAACAACTCACAAAGTTACCGATCTGAGAATTTTTGCAATATAAAAAAATTATCGCATATTTTCGAAAATGCAATATTTTATCTTTTTCTAAATATATCAAGAACTCTAATAGCTAGAAGCAATCCGCAAGTGCCATTAAGCTTGTATCAATCTTGCTTAAAACATTTCCCCATTTAACCTCTATTCTCTATTTCTTATAATATGCGAGATTCATATAGGGGTATTCTACGGACACACTGTATAGCCTTTAATATTTTATTAATAATACAATATCTAAATTTTTCGAGGCGGCGACGATTAATTATTTAATATCCACCTTTTGTTCTGTATATCTAGTACTCTCTGCAGTTTCAATACATTCCATGTGCGTATTTAATGAATAAAGTGTCAAAACGCATACATCCAATTTAAACTTATCATCAGGTAAAAACGTACATTTTATATAATATTCGTATTACTTCATTGTCACCTTAAAAACTCTGGCAACACAGCCAGAGGTGCATACATAACGAGAGTATCTACAGTTCAATATAAAAGGTAGAGGTGGCTCCGGATTTGATATCTCTATGAAATATATATAATTTTTTAAAATAAAAAATCGTTTCCTCTCTTTTGAAAATCCGAATAAACAGGCTCCCCTCAAGCCATATTTACCAAATTTGGGTGCAAAATCGTACTAGAAGGAGATGAGGTGAGGTCGCCTTATCTGATATCTAAATTGAGCATCGCCTTCGATGCTCAATTTGGTAAGAACAGGTATGATAATCCTATTTACTCGCTCAACCTGTCCATTCGCTCGTGGCACTCCAGTCGTAATGGTAGTATGTTGAATTCCCTCCTCTTTACAATAATCTTCAAACTCATTTGCAGTAAAGGCCGTTCCCTTATCTGTAATGGATTTCCAAAGGTTTTTTGTCAGTTTATCCACAGTTTCTTTGGCTGAGGTAGATTTCGTAGCGTATAACCAAACAAACTTAGAAAAATCATCTACGACCACCAGTATGTGTTTGTAATTTTTATTTGTCGATGGGAGGGGTTCTAAATGGTCTATATGATATAAATGAAGTGGACCATCTCCCTTAAACAATGGGTGCAACAGTCCTTTTTTACCTTATGGCTTCGTAAATACATGCTACACAGATTCTTATACAACTAGAAATTTCCTCTTTTAAACTTGGTATGTAAAATTCTCTACTTACAATTTCTTCGGTTTTTGTTATTCCAAAATGTCCGATTTCTTGTGCTCGTCTAATTATCTCTGATTGCATGGGCTTAGGTACTATAATCAGCTCTAAGCCATTAATATATTTATACAACACGTTGTTCAAGAAAAAATCCTTATATTTTTCTTTATTAACAACCTTCGTTACTACTTGGATATATTCATCTTTTTCCTGGGCCAACTTCAGTCGTTGCGTTGCTCCGTCTCTTTGTCAAACATAGCGTGAACCGCCATAGTCACTGGATAAAGACTCAAAGCGCCAACATGAGCCATTCTAGTACCCCTTCTATGCTCAATATCGTAAGAATATTCTTCCAACAAGAGGGCCCATCTAGTAACTAGCGTTGTAAGATCCTTCTTGTCCATAGTCTTTTGAAATGCTAAACAGTCAGTCACTATCCTAAATTTAATTCCTAGAAGATAAATCCGAAATTTCCTCACAGATTGAATTACGGCTAGAACTTCGAGCTCGTGGCTATGATACTGTTCTTCGGCCGGAGTCGTTTTCCTGCTCATAAAATATACAGGGTGAAACTTATTAGCTTCATCTGATCTTTGCATAAGACACGCATCATAACCATGTTTACTTGCGCCTGTGTCTAACTCTGTTTCCCTATCTTGTTGTAGAGTTGAAGTACTGGTTCAGCATATAAAATGCCCGCCTTTGTTCGGTATCGAAAGTAAACGTTTCATTTTTCTTAAAGCATATCACTCAAGGGCTTTGCGATAATCGCGTACGAAGCAATAAATTTCCTAAAATACCCATTCAGTCCGAAAAACGACTAAATTAGCTTAAACGTGGTTGGTTCAGGGAAATTTTTTATTGCTCTTTTCATCCGATGGCAGGACTTCACCGTTCTCAATAATGAATCCTAAAAAGGCTACGCGTGTTTGTAAAAACTGGCACTTCTTTTTCTTTATATCTAAACCGTATTCTTTTGCACTTGCAGAACCATCTTCAGGTTCTCAATTCCTTCTTCTATACTAAAGCTTAAGATAATTATGTCGTCCATGTAGTAGATGGCAATCTTTTTTAACGTCAGTTCTCTAAAGATGTGGCTGATATATCTTTGAAACTCCGTCTTTTTGAGTATCAGGATTTCTCCATTACTTAGAGTCACGTCTGCTTGTTCCAACAGATCGTTTCCAAGTAGTGATACGAAGTTAGAAACATCCCTGGGGATTACATGAATACTCAGAGTTGCTTCTATGTCATTCACCGTCGCACCTTTTGTGAAGCAGCTTAAAGTCTGTACTTTATTAGAACCAATTTCGCTTATCCATATTTTCACTTAGCCTTATATGACTAAAATGATTTTTTAAAATATTCTCTCTGAGGGCTGTAATGTCACTTCCTGTGTCCAGCAGGACTATTGACTCAACTTCATCTATGATAAGTCTCACATAATTTTTTGGTACTGCATTCACAATATGCATACCTGCTCCGGATGATTTACTTCTAGTCTCTGAACTATCAGATGGTTTCTTAGAACAAGCGTTACATTTGAAGCACTTTAAACCCTTAGACTTGTCTGGACAATCTTTAGATGTGGGTCTGCGTCTGCCACATCTAAAACATTTTAAAGTTTTGCTAGATGTTTCTGCTTTCTCGCTCCTACTAAGTTCTGATTTTTTTAGTTGCTGTTTTTCTTTTGTCTTATTTGATCGTATAATTTGACTTTTTCTTTAACCTCAGTAAAATTTTTTGCTCCATAAAGTATAATTTTATTTGATGACTCGTCTGGTATGCCATCAATAATGTATTGGATAACCACTTCTGGTTCGAGATTGGAACGGCTTCCCATTTCACTCATAATTAAAACATACCTCTTTGATCGACTCTGTATAATTCTTCTTCCTCAACATTAACATTTTATGCACCTGAGCTCTACTGAGTTTAAATTCAAATTCTTTCTGCAATTTTCTTTTCAGGATATTCCAAGACTGAATTCCTTTTTCAGACTGAATATACAATCGAGCGAATCCTGCTAGAGATTTTTTTTGCGAACAGTAACTTTTGCTAATCATTCCATCCTGTAATGCTTGCTATCTCTTCAAAATCTGATGTCCATTTATCCACTGGATAATCGTTGCTCCCATCAAATTGTTGAATACTATCTTCTACGTCTCTGAACGTCAAAGCAAATGATCCTCTTCGACTTGAATTTGCTTGAATTTGGAACCTAACCTGTGCCAATGGTATATCTTCACTATCTATATCTTCCTTTTTTTCTTCTTCGTCCTCTTCTTCATCATCTTCGTCTTGTTCGTCTTCACTTTCGCCGTTCACTGATAAGTCATTCAGAAATGAACACACGCGAGTTACTATGACATCATAAGTACCTGAATAATCTAAATATAACATATTGCACACAGATATAAGATCACTCAACTCTAAGTTGTTTTTCACTTCATTCACTTTGTCGGTATAGTCATCAGATTCCTTGTCTAAATTAAAACCTGAAAATTGTCGCAAATGTTTTCTTATTAGTCGTGGCTGACCTTCATCACCATAAATAACAATATGTAGAACTTTTGCCGTTTTTAATTTAGCATTTGTAATATTTTGTTCAATTTTTTCGATTTGCCCTAATGTAGACATTTCTTCTAGTATTTTTTAAGCAACTGTTCTTAAAATTTTAATAAATAATTTAATATTGTCAGACAATGCTAAGAAGATCAATAAAAATTGTCTAAAAGCATAAAAGCAACATGCAGTTGGAGCTTGCCAATAATTAATTAACATGTTATATTAAATCAAAACGCAAATGTCAACTAATACATAAATGCTTACCTAACTTACTAATATATTTACTTACAACAACCGATCATATTAAAAATCAGAGGATCTTAATCCGTTATGCAGTGTTTTGGTCACAAAACCGCATAACGGACATTTCGAATACACCGTGTATAGAAAACCAACACATACAGACAGATATTTAAATGCAAAATCACATCATCACCCAGCACAAATTCAAGCTGTGGCAAATACCCTAATATCCAGATCCGTGCGATTAACTGAAACACAGACGAGACAAAACGAACTTAAGGTAATATCTAGTGCTTTAAAGAAAAATGGCTACACAAATCGCACCATAGAGAAAGCTATTAATGCACAGGTTTCCCGAACAACGAACAAAAATTATGAACCGTGAAAGCAACGAGTAGTCTTACCATATGCAAAAGGCACAATAGACAGAATCGGAAGAATTCTTAGGAAACACAACATACAAACAATACACAAGCCACAAACAACTATAGGTAAACTACTTGGAAACCCAAAAGATAAAATCAAACTGGAAAACCACGGAGTATACAGTATTCCGTGCCAGGACTGTGAAAAGTTGTACGTGAAAGTAAACTCATCATCAGAAAACCGGCCATAAAATATATTTCGATGGGTGTAGGGATATTGCCAATATAGAACATTATAAGACCAGAATATTCCGAGAAGCCATAGAAATTGAAAAACCAGGTGATTTGAATTAAAGGGACGAATCGTTAAAACTACCAACAGTATGGAAGACAATAATCGACAAATCTAAAATAGCAAAAACTTAAGCGCAATTAGCGCAACAACAACAGCACCATCCGGAAAACATAAATAACGACCAACGCCTGTGCAGATATAACCTTCGGCCCCGAGTGGGGGTATAAAAGGAAGCGTCACCAACACTTCAGTCTCTATTCGGACGCGAGAAAGAAAGCTTCGAAAATGCCAAATGTGATTTTGGCGAAACGTCATCAAAACTGTTCTTTTCAGAACGACAGTAGTAAACGGATATACATTCGGAATGGAAACACATTATATATATACATATATATACATATACATATATATATATACATATATATATACATATATATATATATATATATATATATATATATATATATATATATATATATATATATATATATATATATATATATATATATATATATATATATATATATATATATATATATATATATATATATATATATATATATATATATATATAATTCGTAAGTTAAGATAGCATTATATTATTTTAAGCAACGTTCTGTTTATTTTATAAGTTACTAGAGATAAACGAAAGACATAACAAAGTTTGCTGACAAAGCTATAAACAATTACAAAGCGGGAATAGGCCGCTAAAAAGTGAGTGTAAGCCGAACACTTATAAAAGCGAGACGGGCAGTTAGGGCTAAGACGTAGCCAAACTTTTAAGACGAAACCTATTTTAAAGACGAAGTCTATTGTAGATCAAGACGTGACTGCAATAGCAAATTTGTATAAAAGTAGCTTTTTAAAGTGTTTATTCCCTATTTAACCATTTTATTACTTCATCATTAAATAAGCCTAATATTCAAACTACGGAGCCTTATTTAAACCCATACCAACCCTAAACAACAAAGAAAAGACCCTACATTTTTGGGGACTCAACCGGGATTAGGTAAATATACTGACGAAGAAAGGATAAAGGCTGAATGGTGGATAAGGCATAAAATTGTGGAAAGTTGATAATTTTGAAATCTAAGTTGAAAACTAACATATTCAATGAAAGTGCTAAAGGGCGGTTCCACTTAGTCATCGCTGTTGCCGAAAAACCAACAATTTTAGCGAGTGAAAATTGTTTGCACGGATGACGTAAGGTTTAGCCAAGGTGTTCAAAGATGCAGGTTCAGTTCTGACAATTTTGACAAAGCCCGGACGCAACGGCAATCAGCCGAAAGAAGGTCAGATGCAGCAGTACTGTAGTCAGAGCACCGTATGTATTAATTTGTCAGGTTCGAAGTGGTTTGTTTTTATTTAGAGGACAATAAGGTAGGATGCTTCTTATTTTATTTTGAAATGTATTGTGTGGCTATATTTGAATGCGTATAGTTTAGCCGCTTAATTTCAGACACTAATCGAATAAATTATTCATTTGATGTTTATGACTTATGACTATTGATTATTAATTTATTAAGTACCTCGTTTCATTTTATTTAAAATTTATTTTATCTATAAACAGTACCTATAAGGATTGACGTTCTCGATTTTATTTATGCTGTATAAACGTTAAGCGAATAAATGTATTATTTCACTGTTCAGAGGTTCGGCGATAAATGCTCTTGATATATAAATATTTCATGATAACTTGATAATAGCATTTATGGTAAATTCGATTTATCAATAAATAAAGGAACTATCGATTTGTTTATTTAAAATTGGGCATCATTTTATAATATAGGTATTGATGAATTTGTTTTAAGCAAATTAGCAATTTATTTTCTTATATAATATTAAGATCCTCTGATTTTTAATATGATCGGTTGTTGTAAGTAAATATATTAGTAAGTTAGGTAAGCATTTATGTATTAGTTGACATTTGCGTTTTGATTTAATATAACGTGTTAATTAATTATTGGCAAGCTCCAACTGCAGGTTGCTTTTATGCTTTTAGAAAATTTTTATTGATCTTAGCATTGTCTGACAATATTAAATTATTTATTAACATTTCAAGAACAGTTGCTTAAAAAATACTAGAAGAAATGTCTACATTAGGGCAAATCGAAAAAATTGAACAAAATATTACAAATGCTAAATTAAAAACGGCAAAAGTTCTACATATTGTTATTTATGGTGATGAAGGTCAGCCACCACTAATAAGAAAAAATTTGCGACGATTTTCAGGTTTTAATTTAGACAAGGTATCTGACAAAGTGAATGAAGTGAAAAATAATTTAGAGTTGAGTCATCTTATATCTGTGTGCAATATGTTATGTTTAGATTATTCAGGTACTTATGATGTGATAGTAACTCGCGTGTGTTCATTTCTGAATTACTTATCAATGAACGGTGAAAGTGAAGACGAACAAGACGAAGATGATGAAGAAGAGGACGAAGAAGAAAAAGAAAAGGAAGATATAGATAGTGAAGACATACCATTTCATTTTTTTTACATTCACAGAAACCAACATCAGCAGTTTCCAAGAATTGCGACAGTACGCTCAAACACCGTCAGCAGTCTCCATGGAAGCCAGCGGATGCTTGCCGGTTTCCCACGTACCTCAGCAAGATTTTTAATATAAATAGACTATGTAGATTTTATTAAGAACAGTATAATATTATTCTTTTAAGTTGTAACAATAATTAATGTCCATTTGATTTTCAAAGTTGTGAACATATTGTTTTATTTTATTTTAATAAAAAGTGTTTTTTTAAAAAGTGAATTTTTCAAATAGTGAGATAACAATTTGGCGCAGTCGGTAGGATTCGTTTAAACGCTATTAGAACAAGAAAAAGGTCTAACTGGTAGCGGCGGATTCCAATCCCTTAACGAAACAAAAGGAACCTGAGAAGTCCTCACTCGTAAAGCTTGGAGCCACATCGAGAACAAGACAACCCAGATGCAGATTACGATTACGTAAGAATCGTCTCGTATTTGATTTTATTTTTCTATACTGTTCGATTTTTCAAATAGGATTTAAACATATTATTACTTCCCTTACCATTTGTTTTCTTAAATTACAAAAAGGAAAACTATTTATTATTTTTGTTAAGATATTCTTAATAACTTAACGATAATAACTTAATCGAAATCTATATCTAAATTGCAAATATACACTTTGTGTGGATCACCAATAGTAAAAGGTATGAGTGTAGATTGAGATATTGAAAGTTTTTCATCGGTAATTCCCTGAATAGTGACATTTTCGGGAAATCGTGTAGGAAATTTTTGTACGGTGTTTTCCTTAAATATAGAAATGCCTGCACCGGTATCAATGAGAAGTTTGAATTGTTTTGATGCGTCATCGATATAATATAGATCCAAATCTCAATTTCCCGGAACAAGCGTTTCTTTAAGTCCTCTTCTTACTGTAAATTCCAAGAATCTATATTATATCGATGACGCATCAAAACAATTCAAACTTCTCATTGATACCGGTGCAGGCATTTCTATATTTAAGGAAAACACCGTACAAAAATTTCCTACACGATTTCCCGAAAATGTCACTATTCAGGGAATTACCGATGAAAAACTTTCAATATCTCAATCTACACTCATACCTTTTACTATTGGTGATCCACACAAAGTGTATATTTGCAATTTAGATATAGATTTCGACGGTATATTAGGATTGGATTTCTTGGAACATTATGAATGTATTGTAGATCTGAAATCAAAACAACTTATTACAAATTTTAAAACTATGCCCCTTCACAAAGTAACTACAACTACAGCCATATCAGATGTACAAGAATGCATTAAAAACCGTAATAAAATTTCTATAGAGGCTAGAACTGAAAAAATTTTCAAACTCAAGTGCGAACTATTTAATACGGATGCTATACTTCACGCATATGTCAAAGAAAATGTTAGATTGCCAAATGCCCTGGTTAAGGTTAATGAACGCGGTGAATTTTTTACATCTATAATTAACTCAAATGCTATAGAAAAAACAATCGACTTTTCAAATTTAAATATCGAACCTTTTGACCCTGGAATTGATACTGAAACAATTTTTAACTTAAATACCTACCCTATACAAAACGCAGTTTTAGATAGGCGCTCAATTATTAAAGACCAGTTACGCACCGAACATTTAAACAACGAAGAAAACGATTTAATAACTAACCTATGTCTCGAATTTTCCGATATCTTTTATTTAGAAGGCGATAATTTATCTTTTACCAACGAGATCAAACATTCTATAGATACTAATAATTCAAGGCCCGTATTTACCAAATCATATAGATATCCTCACATTCATAAAGAAGAGGTAAAAAGCCAGGTAAATAAAATGTTAGAGCAAGGAATTATTCGCCAGTCCATCTCTCCATGGTCCTCCCCGGTTTGGGTTGTTCCCAAAAAATTGGATGCCTCCGGAAAACCCAAATGGCGTGTAGTTATAGACTACCGCAAGCTGAACGAGCTTTCTATAGCTGATAAATATCCTCTTCCGAACATTTCCGACCTTCTCGATCAATTAGGGAAATATCAATATTTCACAACCCTCGACTTGGCTTCTGGTTTCCACCAGATCGAGATCAATCCAAAAGACATCGAGAAAACTGCCTTCTCTGTTGAAAATGGCCATTACGAATTCGTCCGTATGCCATTCGGTTTAAAGAATGCCCCGTCCACATTCCAAAGAGTCATGGACAACATCCTTCTCGGTATTCAAAATGAACGTTGCTTAGTGTATATGGATGACATCATCGTGTACTCTCCAACAATACATGAACATATTTCAAGACTAACAGAAGTCTTCAAGCGTCTCCGCAAAGCCAACTTAAAGATCCAACCTGATAAATGCGAATTCCTTCGAAAGGAAGTTGCTTATCTAGGACACCTTATTACCCAAAGTGGAGTAAAACCTAATCCAAGCAAAGTTGAATGCATTCAGAAATTTCCTATGCCAACAAATCCTAAAGAAATAAAGTCATTCTTAGGTCTTGCTGGATATTACAGACGTTTCATCCCAAATTTTGCCAAAATATCAAAACCCCTGACCAAGTTATTACAAAAGGACGTCCCATTCACATTCGACGCGGAATGCAAAACCTCATTTTCTGACCTGAAAAAGGCACTTACATCGGACCCAATCTTAATTTACCCCAATTTCGAAGAAACTTTCTTGCTAACCACAGACGCTAGCGCATTCGCTATTGGAGCCGTCTTATCTCAAGGTCCCATCGGAAAAGATCTTCCGATAGCATATGCATCTCGAACTCTGTGTAGTGCTGAAACAAAGTATTCTACCATAGAAAGAGAATTATTAGCCATTGTATGGGCTGTCAAACACTTCAGACCATATCTTTTTGGTCGAAAATTTGTTTTGGTAACAGATCATCGCCCTTTGACTTGGCTATTTTCAATTAAGGACCCCGGCAGTCGCCTAGCTCGCTGGCGCCTTAAACTCGAGGAATATGATTACAAGATTGAATATAAACCCGGCCGAATAAACAAAAACGCAGACGCCTTATCACGTATTAAAATTAACCATTTTAAAAATTGCTCAGATTTTCAATCAACCATCGCTATTTACGCCTCAAATGAAGACGACTTTAATAACAGACCCTCGACCAGCAAACAAAATTCATTTTCAGAAATAATAACCGAAAACGATCTAGACGATAATGAAATAACCGACGAATACAATAGATTTGTTAATTTATACAAGACAAAATCAATCATCGATTATTCCAAAATCGAAATTTCCAATGATCAATTTTTGGACAAATCAAACAAAAATATTGTCACTTTCTTTTGGCAAACTAAAATGGAAGATTTTCATTTTAAAATTATAGAGGACCTATTTGAGGAAAACTATGATTTTGCCCCGCTTACGGTAAACACCCTGTCTAGTAAGAGTGTAAAGGACCGCAAATATTTCATAATACCCTTGTCGTATAATACTGATACCGTAGTCCAGCAGCTTTTCTATATTATCTATAAATGTCAAGATAAATTCGATCTTTCTAAAACCTATTGTATCGAAAATAATTTACAACTTCCCATCCTCGAAATATTTTCATTCATTTTCTCTGATAAAGATATTAACTTAAAAATATGCCATAACCTCGTAAGAACCCCAGACCCGGATGAAATACCCACAATTTTAGATCAACACCATACTGGCAAAAAGAATCTTCATCGCGGTATTAATGAAACTGTCAAACGCATTCGACAAAAATACAATTGGACCGGACTAACTAAAGATGTCGAAAAACTCATTCGAAGCTGTGAAATCTGCCAAAAAGTTAAAATCTGTAGGAAAAATCTTAGTACGCCCCTAGTCATAACAGAAACTCCAAAAACTGCATTCGAAAGAATCAATATTGACATCTTCGAGTATCCAACTCGTAACTATGCCCTTACGATCCGAGATGAGCTAACCAAGTTCACACAGGCGTACCCAACGTCGGATAAAAAAGCCTCAACGATTGTCAATACACTCCTGCTATTCTTTCAACATTATGGAACTCCCCTACGGATCCACTGTGACCATGGCCGTGAGTTTGATAACACATTAATGAAAGACCTGTGCACACTCTATGACGTCAAGTTAACCTTTTCAAGTGTTAGCCATCCGCAATCAAATGGATCGCTCGAAAGATTCCACGCCACTTTAACCGAAATGATTAGGATTCACACAGCAGAACATCCCGAGGAACACCCATTCAATATCCTCCCCTATTCAGTCATCTGTTATAATAACACAAAAAACAAAACTCATGGATTCACCCCTTATGAGCTGATATTCGGCCATACGTCTAGCCGACCCCCAGAAACCTTATATAATCAAGAACAACTTATCTCCAAATACATCCGAAATCTAAATAATAAAATGGAAACATATTACAAAATCGCACGAGCTAGAACAAACGCCCAAAAGGAAAAATCAAAAATCAGATTCGACAAATCAGTCTCCGATAAACAACCCGATTATAAAGTTGGTGACAAAGTATATGTCAAAGAATCGCAAATTAAAGACAAAAGTGAAAATAAATTCAATGGCCCCTTTCAAATTATCGAACTTTACCAAACTTCAGCTAAACTTAAAAACCTTTCTACAAACCAAATTTCCAAAATAAATTTTGATAGGCTAAAGACATACTATGACTAGTCTATTTTTTTTTCCAGACTCCTTTGGCTTATTCCAGCCGTCTTCTCCCAATACTTCTTCACACCAATCAACAATACCGTTGGACTATTTTACCATGAGGAAAATTTTGTCAAAATTACTAACGATAAGTGGACGTTACTCGTATACAAAGATTTACAACCCCTTAAAGAAACTATACAAAACAACGACAAATTACTTACTACACTCAGTGACGTGTTGAATGACCCATCCCCTAGAACTGTATCTTTTAAAATAGAAATTAAAACACATTTGAGCTTATTAACCCAAATTTCAAACGCAGTTAATCAAAAATATAGAGAAATCATGGCAGATACAAAAAAGTTATCTTATAGGAACAAACGCGGATTAATAAACGGCATTGGTAGTATTTTTAAATCTATCACAGGCAATTTAGATTCAGCCGATGGCGAATATTACAATGCATGTATAAACAAAATCACGCGAGATGAACGCGAACTTGAAAGCTTACTTAAAAATCAAATATCGGTAACTTCATCTGTAATTAAAAACTTCAATTCCACCATTCAAAAGATTCAAATTGATGAAGAAACCTTCAACCAAGACATAGATATTATACAGAGCGCTATCATGAACATATCTGATGACTTAGCGTTTTACGAAGGGCAAATTAAAACTCTAAATCTTTGCGAAGCTTTAATGGAAAGTTATGTTTTTCTAGAAGATTCTTTAAACGATATTATAAATGCCATCACATTCGCTCGTTTGAAAATTCTTCATAGTTCTATAATAACTCCAGGAGATTTGATCACTTCTCTCCAAGGGATATCGCGTTCTCTATCAAAAAATAATCTTCCTCTCCCTATATATTCATCAAATATTGCCAATTATATTGACTTAATTGAATTAGAATCATACCAGTCCGATAATAGGATTGTGTTCGTTCTTAAAATTCCTCTAACTGAACCAGAATCATACACTTTGTATCGAATTTTTCCTATTCCTATTATGGACAATCGAACAGGTCTTTTTCACATAATACCAACAACAAAAATATACATTGCGCGAGATGACGACACCTTACTATATGTACTACCACAAGACATCTCCAGCTGCAAGCCACTCGAGACGCACACTAAGATCTGTTCAGACCTTCTGCAATATCCAATCGACAGTGATGCTATCTGCGAAGCACAGCTACTCAGGCAGCAGAACATACTACCGAAAACCTGTCAAACATCGATATTGCTAGTCACCGATTACCAAATCCAAGAGATCTCCACGAACTACTGGCTTATCTCAGTTTCCGAGCCACTTCCTGTAACCGTAAAATGTGGAACCAGGAATATAGAAACCCAGATCCTGAAGACGAACTCCCTTCTTAAGTTACAACCAAACTGTAACGCTTTTATTGGAAGTACAAGAATTCATTCCAAGTACCTGGTGGAGGAATATAAAAATGTAACCTATAAAAGCCATCCTGTTGAGATTCCTTTCGAATGCTGCAAACAGTTCCCAGAACAGTCTCAAATCCCAAAGCTCAAACCCTTGAAGCTCAGCAACATCAATGCCGATGACCTGAACGTTGCTCAACACCGCCTAGACCAATACTCAGAAGAGCTAGACAAGTTGATGAAAGAACCCTTCATAACCAAACATATCCATTGGTTTACGATACTCACAATATCAATGGTCGTTGGAATGGCAATCCTCTACATCCTCTGTAAGTGTAGACGTAAGAAGCCACTGAAACTGTCCATAACTGGTAGTCAGGATCCTCCATCACCTCCCAGGCCTAGTCCGAAGCGCTTTGCCCCATACCAGTTGAGAAGACTAATACCAAAAAGGCGAACTAGCATCCATCCAGAAAATACACAAGAAGAGGAAGAAGCATTTGAACTTTAGTCCTAAAAGTAGCTGCAAAGCACCAACTTTTCACTAAAAGGGGAAGCTGTTATATCCGTTTCCCATGACCTTCCACGTGCCTCCAGAATGTCGCCACATATTATCACACAGTTGCGTCATTCACAGAAACCAACATCAGCAGTTTCCAAGAATTGCGACAGTACGCTCACACACCGTCAGCAGTCTCCATGGAAGCCAGCGGATGCTTGCCGGTTTCCCACGTACCTCAGCAAGATTTTTAATATAAATAGACTATGTAGATTTTATTAAGAACAGTATAATATTATTCTTTTAAGTTGTAACAATAATTAATGTCCATTTGATTTTCAAAGTTGTGAACATATTGTTTTATTTTATTTTAATAAAAAGTGTTTTTTTAAAAAGTGAATTTTTCAAATAGTGAGATAACATATATATATATACCTATATATGTATACATATATATATATATATATATATATATACATATATATATATATATATATATATATATATATATATATATATATATATATATATATATATATATATATATATATATATATATATATATATATATATATATATATATATATATATATATATATATATATATATATATATATATATATATATATATATATATATATATATATATATATATATATATATATATATATATATATATATATATATATATATATATATATATATATATATATA
>JAUTXW010004120.1:57500-69429 GCA_030620095.1 Kuschelorhynchus macadamiae
TTGTATCGACATATCTGATAACTTTGGTTAGATTTTTACACTAAGAAAAACAAAAAACAAAAACAAAACCACATAACAAACCGTATTTTTGATTTTTGTTTGAGAAAAAATTGACGAAACTCTGCCGATATACATTTTTCGTAATACATAACATGAAACACACACACACATATTATTAATCAGTAAATTTCGGAATATTTTTTATTGATAAGCAATTTTGTATTATTTTGACATTTTATGATTTTTGCTGTTTTTTTTTAGGAAATCGAGAAAAATTCACAAGTAGTATTAATTTTATTTTACCGGTAGGCTTTCGGTTTTTCCGGAAATACCTAGACCTAAGTCAAGAAGTTTAAAAAGAACCCTGTATATTTTTTCACACAGTTTGATAGAACTTAGAATTCCCTTTACATTGACATATCACAAGTTGATTTTTTTTCGAAATGGAGGACCAGGAAGCTTTTGTTCAAAATTCAATATGGCGGCCATTTTCTAACACCGAAGATATTTTTGAATTATAGGTAGAAATAATAAACAAATATGGGGGTTTTTATTGGGTTTAATGCTAATTTAAA
Organism: Kuschelorhynchus macadamiae; assembly: GCA_030620095.1. Classification (NCBI taxonomy): domain Eukaryota; kingdom Metazoa; phylum Arthropoda; class Insecta; order Coleoptera; family Curculionidae; genus Kuschelorhynchus; species Kuschelorhynchus macadamiae. The sequence continues at coordinate 58,076 of JAUTXW010004120.1, forward strand.
ATCAAACTTTCACAATTAATACAAAAGTCACTCAATTAAATGTTCTATGCGCTGTCCGCCTTGTTCTTGGCATAGTGTAACTCTCTCAACATTTTCCGCGAGCAGGTTTTGTAAATGCTGTTCTGAGATACTCTCAACGGCTCGTCTTATTCTATTTTCTAACATTTCCAACGATATTACAGGAGTTGCATACACTTTTTCTTTCAGATGACCCCATATAGAAAAATCAAGCGGGGTTAGGTCAGGCGACCTCGCTGGCCATCGAATTGGTCCATTGGTTCCCAACCAGTTCTCACCAAATCGTTCATTCAAGTAATTTGCAACAATTCTTGAATTATGAGCAGGGGCGCCATCTTGTTGGTAAACTAAATCATCATTTTGCTGAAAATGGTTTATAAAATGTTCAATTTCATTTTCGAGAAAGTCCAAATACATCTCGCCAGTTAAAGGCTGATGGAATAATATTGGACCAATAACGCTTAGTCCTACAACGCCTAACCAAACATTAACTCCAAAACTTTGATTTTCCTTTGCCCAATAACGAAAATTATTTCTATTAAACATCCCTAGATTAGTAAACCTTGATTCGTCCGAAAAAATAATCTTATGATGAAACACAGGACTTATTCTATAATTATCTAAAAACCAATTGCAATAAATAAGTCGTCTTTGGAAGTCATTTTCAAATAGGTGGTGGTGAATTTGATACTTAAACGATTTAAACCCGTGTTTCTTTAAAATTTTTCTGGCGCTTTCATGGAACGTATTGCACTGTTTGCCTAATTCACGAAGGGAAGCTGTACGGTCATACTCGATGTACGCTAAAACGTTTGTTTCCACTTCTTCGCTTACTACGAAACCATCATTGCCATTAGCATGGACACCACCATTATTTTCATTTTTTAAATGTTGTACTAGCCAAGGATAATATGCATGTGAAGGAGCGTCACGATTCGGAAAGCGTTCCTGGTATAATCTCTCTGTGTCCCTTGAATTTTTGCGACATTCCCCATAAATCAGGAGCATGTCAATTTGATGTTCTCTTGAATAAACCATAATATTTATTTTTAAAACTAACTAGAACCACTTCTCAGTGTAAAAATGTAACGAAAGTTATGAGAAATGTCGATACAAAACAGTACTTTTGACGTTTCTGGTTAAATCTAATGAAAATTATAATGGCATCCCTATGCAATTGTTTCCAAGGCCTACTTATCTTAGTTAAGTCATCTTTCATGTTACTGCACCGTATCTACCGGTAAAATAAAATTAATACTACTTGTGATTTTTTCTCGCTTTCCTAAAATAAGACAACAGTCATAAAATGTCAAAATAATACAAAATTACTTATCAATAAACAATAAAAAATATTCCAGGATTTTCTGATTAATAATATGTGTGTGTTTGTTTCATGTTATGTATTAGGAAAAATGTATATCGGCAAGGTTTTGTCATTTTTTTCTGAAACAAAAAGCAAAAATACGGCTTGTTATGCGGTTCCGTGTAGCTAATAAGATATACTTTAATACTAATATTTAATAAATACAACTTTCTATTTAAAATCTTTGAGAAAATTTAAGAAAAAGTTCACATTTTAGATTAAAAATTTGATTTTAAATTTGATTAAAATCCATTGAAAACCCGATTTTGTTTAATATTTTAATAATTTGTTAAACAAAAATTTCATCGGTATCGGGAAACGACCGCCATATTGAATTTTGAAAAAGCGCTTCCTGGTCCGCCATTTTGAAAAAAAATATAACGTGTGACATGTCATTGAAAAGGTAATTCTAAGCTCTATCAAACTATGTAAAATAATATACAGGGTTCCATTTGAAATTCTTAACTTGGTTCTGATATCGGAAAAACTGGCAGTAATATTCAATTGTTTTTTCATGAAAAATATGTGTCTTAATACCATATTTCGTTAACCCAAATAAAAAAATCCTAACCTAAAAAGCAATTGAATGGCATCGTGTAAAACGATATCGTTGACACCCGGTATATATATATATATATATATATATATATATATATATATATATATATATATATATATATATATATATATATATATATATATATATATATATATATATATATATATATATATATATATATATATATATATATATATATATATATATATATATATATATATATATATATATATATATATATATATATATATATATATATATATATATATATATATATATATGTATATGTATATATATATATATATATATATATATATATATATATATATATATATATATATATATATATATATATATATATATATATATATATATATATATATATATATATATATATATATATATATATATATATGTATATATATATATATATATATATATATATATATATATATATATATATATATATATATATATATATATATATATATATATATATATATATATATATATATATATATATATATATATATATATATACGTATATATATATATATATATATATATATATATATATATATATATATATATACGTATATACCGGGTGGTCGAAATTGGTCTGTTTTAACAGAGAAAACCTATTTCCTGACTAGATAGAGCAAAACTGACTTAGGTGTCATGGGCTCGATTTCTGAGAAATGTTTAATGGCAAAAACCGCCTGCCGATATTTTCACTGCCAACTGAGATATAGGGCGTTTTTCAATTTTCGGCCATTTTGAAAATTGTCCATAACTTTTTTATTTTGCGGAATATTAACATTCTGCAAAGACATTCTAAAGGCACTTTTTTATGTGCAATCCAGTGGCGTACTCAGATTTTTTCTATAGTTGTCCGTTTTATCATAAATAGGCAAAACTTTTTTTTTTTCAAATGGAAATCATAGTTGGCTATAAATTATAAAAAATGCTCGCGTTTAGCCCTTTTCAGTGATATAAAGTTGTAGGTACTTATTTTCAAAAATAACGAAAATATTAGGTGTTTTTGGTTTACATCGAAGTAGGCCTTGGAATAATGACGCGCGTTCAATATTTTGAATATATTGCTGTCAGATTACTGTAGTCTGGTGTAATTATTGCGTTTTGGTGTTATCTTTATAAAGTTGTGTTAAGTTGCTGACAAAATATGTTTGAGAATTATGAAAAGTATGATATGTTAAAATGTTACATATTATCTAACGAAGTTCCTGAAGCAGCTAGTGAATTATATTTTAATACATTTCCCGAGCGACGTCAACCGGATAACCGAATTTATCAAACATTAAAAAGTAATTTAGTAAATTACGGAAGTTTTAAAAAGTTAAGAACAAGACATTATGAACTAAAGGAAGAAAAGGAAATCCAGCAGCTAAATATAATTGGTGAGGTATTAGATCATCCTGGCACCTCCTCTCGAACATTGGCTAATATAACGAATGTTCCAAAGACCACCGTTTTAAAAATACTCAAAAAACATAAATTCAAACCGTACAGAACGAGAAGAGTTCATCAACTCCGTGAAGGGGACGCCGCTAGAAGATTGAGATTTTGTCAGTGGTATGAGCAAAAATTCATGGAGAATGAGAATTTTCCATTAAATATTATTTGGAGTGATGAATCCAGAGTAGATACTTCTGGTATATTTAATAGATATAATTCATATCACTGGTCCACTGAAAATCCACACGTAGTTGTGCAACAAGACCGGCAAGGTCGGTGTGGATTCAATATATGGGTGGGGATATTCCGAGGAAGATTTGTGGGACCTTATTTTTACGATGGAAATTTAACTGCAGATGATTATGTAAATATTTTGCGCACATATATTGTCCCTTTGTTGGAAGACATACCTTTAGCTGATGCCAGAAATATCTACTATCAACAAGATGGTTGTCCCCCGCACAATGCAAGGATCACAACTGATCTTTTAAACTTCGAATTTCGAGAAAATTGGATTGGTACGTGGGGCCCCATACCTTGGCCTGCTAGGTCCTGTGACTTAACTCCCTTAGATTTTTTTTTGTGGGGAAGATTGAAGGACTTGATATTTAAAGGAAGAACCTTTCACACAAAAGAAGAATTGCAAGAGGCCACTAGGCAAGCTTTTGCATCTATTAGCCCAGTTGAACTAATAAATAGTTGCAACTCGGTACGCAAAAGATGCTTAGTTTGTATTCAACAGGGAGGGGCTCAATTTGAACAACTTCTCTAAATATATTTATCAGAAACCTATCTAACTAAATACCTAGATTTTCATAATTATTTTTTATTTTCACTTGTAGCTGTAAATAGTAGTTTAGTTTGTTAATTTTGTTCAACTTTGCTATGTAAACAAAAAAAAATAAAAAAATTAATAATAAATAATTAAAATAACGTTAGCTAGTGTTATTTAAAGTTGTGTTTAAGTTGCTAACAAACTATAAATCTTAACAATACATAATTGAAATATTGTCATCACAAATCAAAGCCTACTTCGATGTAAACCAAAAACACCTAATATTTTCGTTTTTTTTTGAAAATAAGTACCCACAACTTTACCCCCCTCAAACGGGCAAACCGCGCGCATTTTTTATAATTTATAGCCAACTATGATTTCCATTTGAAAAAAAAAGTTTTGCCTATTTATGATAAAACGGACAACTATAGAAAAAATCTGAGTATGCCACTGGATTGCACATAAAAAAGTGCCTTTAGAATGTCTTTGCAGAATGTTAATATTCCGCAAAATAAAAAAGTTATGGACAATTTTCAAAATGGCCGAAAATTGAAAAACGCCCTATATCTCAGTTGGCAGTGAAAATATCGGCAGGCGGTTTTTGCCATTAAACATTTCTCAGAAATCGAGCCCATGACACCTAAGTCAGTTTTGCTCTATCTAGTCAGGAAATAGGTTTTCTCTGTTAAAACAGACCAATTTCGACCATATATATATATATATATACGTATATATATATATATATATATATATATATATATATATATATATATATACGTATATATATATATATATATATATATATATATATACGTATATATATATATATATATATATATATATATATATATATATATATATATATATATATATATATATATATATATATGTTATATCACTCGACTTAAAATTCACTTTTTAAAAAATATTTTTATTTACAAAATCAAAATTAAACTAACAGTATAGAAGCTTAAAAACGAATCATGATTTTATTTATAATTTACACTATTTATATGAAAGACGAATGCTGCGTCAGTGGGAACTTGCTTGCTGGGCAGATTCTGCTGACGAGGCGTCTCGGTACTCGCCGTCTCCTTAAGATAACCGACATCCGATACGGTGGGAACCAAGGGCATCGTACTTGAAGGTGACATTGCTCATGAGAAAGGATATAACAACTCCCCCATTAAGATGAAAGTTGACGCGTGGTGACAACTTTCAGGTCCTCTGCTTATTGAGGTTGAGTTCAATCTCTTCACTTTCTTCAATCGGGTCGCCAAGGCGGACGCTCGGTCTCCTGGGAATTATTCTTCTCCATTGTATAACGTTAGATCCTCTTTTAGGTGGAGAGGGTGGATTGTCATCGTTGCTAGTGGCTACTCCAATCTTGATGTTACGTGTTCGTCTTCGACATTTGCAAAAGATGTATAAGGCAATCAGTGTGATAATGAGTGTTATTGTAAGAATCGTGAACCAACTTATGTGTTTTTTCACGAACGGCTGATTTACCAATTGATCCAGCTGATCGGCATACTGATTTAGCTTGTGCTGGGCTATGTTCAGGTCCTCTACATCTATTTTGTTTAGCTTCAGAGGCTTCAAATCTGGTAAGTGAATATTCTCTGGCATATGGTTACAGCAGTCAAAAGGGATGTTGACTGGGTGGTAATTGTAGGTTACGTTGTCGTAAACATCAACTGATTTCTGGGCACGAACTCTTGTACTCCCAACGAAGGCACTACACTCGGGTTGAAGTTTCATCAAAGTATTTGTGTTGATGATCTGAGTCTCTATATCTCTGGATCCACATTTTATTGTGACGGGCAGAGGGTCTGCAACAGCTATCAACCATACATTCTGACTGATTTCTTGAATGTTATAGTCTTTGGCAAGAATGACTAAAACTTGGCATGTTCTGGGTAGATGATCAAGTCTCTTCAGAAGCTGAGCCTCGCAGACTGCATCAGTATCAATTGGGTATGGCAGGATGTTGGAACAGATGAACATACGGTTGCCTAGTGGTTTGCAGGACTTCATATTGCGGATGGTTGTATAAAGTAAAGAATCATCATTTCGCGCAATTAGTTTATTAGTTATTGACAAAATGTGATGAAGGCCTGTTCGATTATCCAGAATCGGTATAGGATATAAGTGATAGAGAGTGTATTTTTCAGGTTCGACTAAAGGTATTTCTAGTACAAAAATTATTCTAGTATCTAATTGATATGCCTTTAATTCTATTATGTCGAGGTATTGAGCTACGCTTGAATAATATATCGGCAAGGGAAGATTATTCTTCTGTAATGACTGCGATATATGCTTTAATGAGTCTACTAAATCGTATGGAGTGATGATTGAACTGTGCAAAATTTTTAAACGTGCAAATGTAACAGCGTTTATAACATCGTTCAAAGTATTTTCGATAAATGAATAGCTTTCTGTTAGTGATTCGCACAAGTCTAGGATATCGAGTTGTGATTGATAAAATTTGAGATGATCGGAAATATCCATAATTTCGAATTTCTTTAATATCGTTATTAAAGGTTTCCTCGTCAATTTGAAGTTTTTGAATGGTTTCGTTAAAGCTTTTGATAACAGAGGTAGTTACAGATATTTGATTTTTCAAAAGATTTTCTATTTGGTATTCATCGTGGGTTAACTTTTCGATGCACTCGTTGAAATATTCACCATCGGAGGCGTCAAGATTACCAGTTATTGATTTCCAAATTGTTCCAATACCATTAAGAATACCACGTTTTTCTCTAAAAATGTACTTTTTAGTGTCGGCCATTATTTCAGTGTACTTTTGGTTAACGGCGTTTGATATTTGTTTAAGGAGACTAACATGAGTTTGAACTTGCGGCTTAAAGGCTTTCATTCGCGGTACGTCTTCGTCTATAGTGTTTAATAAGCTTTCTAATATTTTGTCATTATTACTAATTGTTTCTTTGATTGGTCCGAGGTCTTTGTAAACAAGGAGGGTCCATTTATCATTTGAGATTTTTACGGTCGCTTCTTCATGAAAGAAAATTCCTAAGGTGTTGTTTATTGGTGTTAGAGTGTATTGGGACTGAGTGGCTGTTGAAAGTGCCAAGAACCTAGAAGAGAAAAATTACTCATAGTATGGTTTCAGTCTGTCAAAATTTATTTTAGATTTTTGTTTAGATTCGGGGTTTATCAGAATTGCTGAATTTTGTAAAATTTCGATTATTTCGAATGGACCGTTTAATTTATTTTGGCTTTTGTCCTTGATTTGCGATTCTTTAATGTATACCTTATCTCCTACATTATATTCATAGGGGTGAGCAGAAACGTTTTGGTCGAAGCGCTCTTTGGCTTTTTCTTTTTGTTGACATGTTCTGGCTCGGGCTGTTTTATAAAGGTATTGCATGCGATTGTTTAGATCTTGCATATATTTGGAAATAAGACGTTTTTCATTATATAGGATTTCGGGTGGTCTAGATGAGGTGTGTCCAAAAATAAGTTCGTAAGGCGTGAAACCGTGCGTTTTGTTTTTGGTATTGTTATAACATATAGTTGCATAAGGAAGAACATTAAACGGGTGTTCGTCAGGGTTTTCAGTTTGATTAGCTCGTATCATTTCACTAAGTGTCGCGTGAAATCTCTCAACAGAGCCGTTTGATTGAGGGTGTCCTACGCTAGAGAAAGTTAGTTTGATATCGTAAAGCTCACAGAGGTCATTCATTAAGGTGTTTTTGAATTCTCGGCCATAGTCACAATGTATACGTAACGGAGTTCCATAATGTTGAAAAAATACAAGAAGTGTATTAACAACAGATTTTGCTGTCTTATCCTCTATAGGGTAAGCTTGTGTAAATTTTGTTAGTTCGTCACGTACTGTTAGGGCGTAATTTCGAGTTGGGTATTCAAATATGTCTATGTTTATTCTTTCAAAAGGTGTTTTGGGCGTTTCTGTTACGACTAGGGGACTGCTTAGATTTTTACGACAGATTTTTACTTTTTGGCAAGTTTCGCAACTTTTAATAAAGTTTTCTACGGCTTTTATTATGCCTGGCCAATTGTATTTTTCTTTTATGCGTCTTAACGTCTCGTTAATTCCGCGATGTAAGTTGGTTTTTCCGCGATGGTAATGATCTAAGATCTGAGGTATTTCGTCTTCATTAGGGGTTGTTGTGATGTTTTGGCAGATACTTAATTTTATATTTTTGTCTGCAAAAATATACGAAAATATTTCAAGGATAGGAAGTTCGAGTGTGTTTTCCACGAAATAGGTACAAGAGATGTCAAGTTCGTCTTGACCGGTATAGAGAATGTAAAAGAGAAGTTGTGTGACAGTTTCTGGGTTAAACGGGAGAGGAATAATGAAATATTTACGATTTTTTGTTGATTTACTGGAGAAAATATTTATTTGTTTTGGATTAAATTCCATGTTTTCCTCGAAAATATCGTCAAGAATCTTATGATGTAGTTCTTCTAATTTATTTTGTCGAAAGAATGTTATAATATTTTTGTGTGACTTATCCAACAGCTGGTCGTTGGTTGTTTCGATTTTAGAATAATCGATCAGGGATCTGGTTTCGTAAAGGCTTACGAATTTATTGTATTCTTCGGCTATTACATCGTCGTCATAGGTTTTAGGTTCTTCGATAGGTTCTTCGGATTCTGTCTCATTCGATGCAAAAACAGATATTTTTGTTTGAAGCTTTGCGCATTCTTGGAAATGATTTACTTTTATTCGAGATAAAGCATCAGCGTTTTTATTAATTTTTCCCGGTTTATAAATTATTTCGTACTGATATTCTCCTAGTTTTAGCCGCCATCGTGCTAATCTACTACCTGGGTCTTTAATAGAAAGTAACCAAGTAAGGGGACGATGATCTGTGACTAGAATGAACTTTCTTCCAAATAAATATGGACGAAAATATTTCACGGCCCATACAATTGCAAGTAGTTCTCTCTCTATTGTCGAGTAATTGGTTTCGGCTTTACATAATGTTCTTGAGGCATAACCAATGGGTAAGTCTTTGCCAATGGGACCTTGGGAAAGTACAGCGCCTATCGCAAATGCGCTTGCATCCGTTGTTAGTAGGAAAGGCTCATCGAAATTTGGATAGATGAGAATTGGGTCAGAAGTCAATAATTGTTTTAGTTCGTCGAAAGCTTGACGACAATCTGAGTCGAAATCAAATTTGATATCTTTTTTCAACAATCTGGTAAGGGGCTTTGATATTTTCGCAAAGTTTGGAATAAACCTACGATAATAACCAGCTAAACCCAGAAAGGATTTTATGTCTTTTGAATTTTTTGGTTCTGGAAATTTCTGTATACAATCGATTTTAGTGGGATTAGGTTTAACTCCGTCCTGAGTGATTAGGTGACCAAGGTATGCTACCTCTTTTCTCAGGAACTCACATTTGTCAGGTTGTATTTTGAGGTTTGCTTTTCGAAGACGTTTAAAAACTTCGCGTAAGCGTGTGATGTGGTCATGGATTGTGGGTGAATACACAATGATGTCGTCCATATAGACGAGACAACGTTCATTGAGAATGCCTAGAAGGATGTTGTCCATTACTCTCTGGAAAGTGGACGGGGCGTTTTTAAGACCAAAGGGCATTCTTATAAATTCGTAGTGTCCGTTCTCGACAGAGAAAGCAGTTTTTGGAATGTCTTTAGGGTCTATCTCGATCTGGTGAAATCCTGAAGCCAGATCCAGGGTTGTAAAATACTGGCACTTGCCTAGCTGATCCAAAAGATCGGAAATATTGGGAAGCGGGTACTTATGATCTACCGTGGATTCATTCAATTTACGATAATCTATGACTAGTCTCAATTTTTGTTTGCCTGAGGAATCAAGTTTCTTGGGGACGACCCAAACTGGAGATGACCAAGGTGAAATAGAGGGTTTTATGATTCCTTGTTCTAACATTTTATTAACCTGAGTTTTTACCTCTTCTTTGTGAATATGGGGATACCTGTATGATTTGGTACAGGCTTTGCACCATTGGTGTCAATTTGGTGTTTAATTTCATTGGTAAAGGTAAGATTGTCACCTTCGAGGTAAAATATGTCCTCAAAATCTACGCAAAGATTGGTAATTATTTCTTTTCTTCTTCGTTAAGATGCTCTAAACGAAGTTGGGACTTAATGTTGGGAATGCGGTTAGGAGATAGTTGTTTATCAGATAAATTGTAATTCAGTAGCGAATGAGAAGAAAAAGGTTCGATTTCGATATCTGAAAAATTAATGGTTTTTGGGATGGCGTTTGCATTAACTACAGAAGTTATAAATTCGCCTTTTTCATTGACATGGACAATTGCGTTTGGGATATGAACTTTTTCGATTTCTTGCCTAGATAGGATAGCATCGGTGTTGGCTAAATCACAACGTAATTTAAAAATTTGTTCGGTCCTACCTTCAATCTTAATTTCGTTAGAATTGTTTACGTTAGTTATTTTATTATTTTGTTCGAGGTTTTCTTCTGCCTTAAACAGTGGTAAAGTTTTAAAATTTGTAACAAGTTGTTTATTTTTTAAGTCGATGGTGCATTCATAGTGTTCTAAAAAGTCGAGTCCTAGAATACCATCGAAATCAATATCTAAATCGTATATGTAAACTTTATGTGGGTTTCCGGCTTGAAAAGGAACTAGGGTTGATTTGGTGATAAGAAGTTTTTGGTCTGTGATGCCTTGAATCGTAACGTTTTCGGGAAAACGTTGGGGAAATTGTTTTACTGTGTTTTCTTTAAATATCGTAATTCCTGCTCCGGAATCTATAAGTAGTTTAAAAGTGTTAGATGCGTCTTTTATGTAATATAGATTTTTCGGGTTAACAGCAAGAAGGGGATTTAAAGAAAATGTTGTTCTGGGAAATTCAATGACGGGTTCATGTCGTCCAAATTCAGGGTTTGTATTTGATTTTGGTTTTCCGTCACGGCATTGGTATTTGAAATTGTTCGAATAGGAGGATGGTTTTGATTCCAGTGGGAACAAATCTGATATTCATCGTAATTCGTTTTATCTTGTTGATCAATATTTTCAACATTTTGATATTCGTAATCGGGGTTATCTTCGTACATTCCTGCGTATTGGTTACAATACTCGTCATATTGGGCTTCGGAATAGTTATTGTTGGAATATTGGTCATTGTCAAAATTAACAACATAAACCTAGATGTCACAATAA
>JAUTXW010004121.1:0-70000 GCA_030620095.1 Kuschelorhynchus macadamiae
TCCCGTAGCTGTTGAGCTTCTTCGTGAGAAACCCAGACTGGTGAAGACCACAGGGTGAGATAGACGGACTATGATACCTTCGCCTAACATTTTGTTAACTTGATTTTTCTACTTTGTCCTTATGTATTTGTGGGTATCTGTACTATTTAGTAAAAAACAGGACGAGCGTTGTTTGTTTCTATTGAGTGTTTTATTTCATTCGTGAAAGAAAGGGCGTCTCCTTCAAGGCAAAGTATCAAGAGAAATCTAACAAACATTTGTCGACAAGTTCTTTCTCTTCTCATCAAACTCGAACGGCTTGCATAAATTTCGTATTTGTGATACTTGTCGTGTCTCATCTCTTTAAATTTGGTTCGGTTATATTATAGACAGGTTCCAGAGGTGTCGTTAATTGGGTCTAAGGTTATATCGGAGAAATCGATATTTTTTGGAATAGCGTTTGTATTTACAACTGAGTGAAAAATTCACCGTGTTCGTTAACTCGCACTAAAGCATGTGGGCCTAACTTTTCTTTCTTGCGCAACTAACAAGGCATCAGTGTTAACGAGATCACATTTTAATTAAAAATTCGTTCCGTTCGGGCTTCTATTGAAATTTTGTTGCAATTATTATTTAACGTAAGATTTTCGATTTTTTGTTCACCATCTACTTTAAATAAAGGAATAGTTTTAAAATTGGTAACTAATTGCTTTGATTTTAAGTCTATCACACATTCGTAATGTTCTAAGAAATCTAAGCCCAAAATACCATCGAAATCGATGTCTAAATTAAAAATATAGACCTTATGAGGGTCATTAGGAGCGAAAGGGACAAGGGTTGATTCGTTGATTGAAAATTTTTGATTAGTAATGCCTTGGATGGTCACGTTCTCTGGTGATCTATTTCGAAAGTTCTGAACAGTACTTTTCTTAAAAATAGAAATTCCAGCTCCGGAATCTATAAGTAACTTATATTTTTCAGTGGCATCTTTGATGTAATATAAGTTTTTAGAATTTACTGTGAGAAAGGGGCTTAAAGAAATGTCTGTTCGGGGGAAGTTCAGATCGGGTTCATGTCGTCCAAGTTCATTGTTTCGATTTGAGTTTGGATTTCTACTAGGGGATCCACTTCTGGTAGTTTTGGTCCGGGGGCTGAGGGTTCACTGGGAGAGAAAGAAAAATCCTGGTAATTTGTATGGCCTATCGGCTCTATTGGACACTGATCATAATCGTAATCTTGGTTGGGGAGTCTTTGCGGGTAGTCAAAACTTTGGTATTCATAATCATTATATGATGTTTTAATAGGGTGTTTCAATTATTTTTGGGAAATGATGTAATGGAGTAAATCTATTATTCCAATGTATACAATGATAATTTTTCGTTAACCATACCGCCTGCTTGTGACAATCAGGTGAAAGAAAACTCCATTGGAAAAGGCTTTTAAAAAATGTAATGAGTCATTTCATAACCATCAAAAGCTGCAAGCTCTTTCGGTATAAATTTATTTTTTTCATCCTTGAATCCTTGAATATCTATAACCAATCTCATATTTTCAAAGCAGCAAATTTTTTAATGAGACTTTTTTACTTGAATAATTTGCAATTTCTTCCTTCAGTTGATTAATTTTAAAAATAAATTTTTCAATTTGTAGTTGTAGTTTTGATGTCATGACTAAAACTAAAAGCTTTTGAAAATTTCTTTAAATTAAATTAAAATATGAAAATAGTGGGGATAAAGTTTATAATTGTTTCACAATTTTAGTAAGAGGGTTGTAGCTAAATAATTTGTCATGTAAAATAAGACAATAAGCAGAAGTATCTTTTTTAATTGCATTGTGTGCTCAAATTCAATTCTCATTACTACGGATCCCGTTTGAATTGTTTCTTTTTGATGGGAGCAATCAATATGTGTAATAGGACTAATGTTTTTGAATTGTTCAGGATTAAAAATGGGTTCATTTGGAACACCATAGTAAGACTGTCTAAAGTTGGCAAACATTTCGTATAAAGCAGAAAATTTGTTTTCTTCGAAATTTAAGTACAAATCGTGATAAGGATATCTTCCAGAATTTAAATATTCTCTAATATTTGACAAGGTAATATTGTCAAATTTACTCATATCTTTAACAATTTTCCTTTTCTGTTTTCTTGAAAGCCAATCACAACATGACGAGGAGCTTCTAGTTTACTAGTTGTTTTTACCGGCCATGTGTGACGGGTTGTTTCGGTTAGAGAAGAATATTCAACAAGTTCCCAACTCCTGAATCCTATCAATATATCTTTATTTGATTCTAATATTTTTGATAGAGCAAGTTGTTGTGGCATATCAACTAGAATGTGAGGAACTTTCCAATAAATTTTATCGAAAGTAACCAATGGAGTGTCAGGAGCAGTAACAAGATGTGCCGGATCTTCTTTGAAAATAACACCATCTAAATCATCAGTTGATCTAATAAGAACCAATTCCTGTTTCATATTCATAATAATTTTTCTGTAATCTTCAAAAATCCTAAAAGCATTTTTAGTGGTATGGATACGGAGAATTTTCCATCATTATCAACTAAAATTATATCACCTTCTTTCCGGTGTGGAAACCAACCTGCATTTTCCAGTTTTAAACTTTCGTTGGTATTGTGAGAAAGGTAGCTTTTTAAGGTTGATGCTAATCCAACATTTCTTATTGACTCTATAGTAATTCCGTTTAGTTCATAGCGGATTTCTCTGAACAAAAAGGCTATACCATTGTTAATAAATAGCAATTCTTTCTTATATTTACCTTCTGTATTAGTTAATTTTCCTTCGATATAAAGTAAACTATCTGATGGTAGAGTGTAAGCATCGAGTTCTTGAATTGGGATCCTTATTTCATCATTGTAATCGAATTTTGAAGAAATATATGGTTGATATGTGTGAAGCTCAGAACTGACGATGGAATTGTCTACATAAAGCTTTTCGTTTACGTTTAATATGTTCATTATTTTAAAACAGTGAAACCCAAGGATGTGAGAAATTTACGATTATCTCGTCTTAACTTGTTGGTGTTGGATTTGATACTGAACTGTTGTTTAGGCTTTTTCTTTTTATAAGTTTTTACTTTGTTGATAGTGGTAGGGGCAAGTCTCATCCCAAGGGCTCTATTATATCTAACAACCATTTTATATTTCACTTGTTTGTAAATGTAACCTTACTGTTATAGTTTCTCCTCTAAAACTGATAAGTTCTCCGTCTTGATCAACTATTTTAACTGTTATATTGTTAATTGCTTTGACGCTAACTGGAAAATACAAAATGGGCAAAGGAGATTCAACTATTTTATACCCTGGAGCTACAGTTGGATAAAACTGGTGAATAATATGAACAGGTTTACCATTATTGTAAGAACCGACACAAATATTACAGTCAATACAAATAGCATTCACCTTAGTTATTTTTGCAACATTATCTGATTCTTCCTCTTTCATAGCTTCTCGTATCCTGCTATTAAAACCCAACATTTTTCCTATCGAATCTTCCTTGGTAAAATCAATTATTCTACTACACATTAAAAAAGTTTTTAGAGTATTAACATTTGCTTTTAAAAGAAAAAAAAATTTTTCATTCGGAAATAAATCTTCTATACTTTCTCTTATGTATGTTTCTATATCTGTAATGTCATAAGTTCCGTCGGGAATAACAATTACTTTATTATCTATATAAAATTTATTATATCCTTCTTTTATATTGGGGATAGTCATAAACGTTTCAAAATCAGCTAAACCCAGGTAATATTGTTTTTCATCCTCTAAATATATGGGCGGATTAAAATCAGCAGACAAAACAGAACTGTTTCCTGATATGGCAATTGTGGTAGACATTGCAGTTTATTTATGAATGAGATATTACAATAAATAATGAGTTTATATATTTTTTTGCAAACATTTTAGGGATAGTTGACCACAGTTATATGAATTAAATTTTTGTTTATTTTCATAAGTATAAAATACATCCACTTTGCCATTCGAATTAAAATATTTGAGAAGTTCAAAAGGTGGTTTTAAATTTCCATAACTATCAAAATATATTACATTTTTGTTATTTTTAATATAAGCAGTCCAATGAGATCCTTTATTTTGTTTTTTATCCAAATTTACAATACCACATTCTTTCAGATTAATTTTTTTTGGAAGTTCATCGAGCATAAAAACACCTCTAAAGCCAGTTATTTTTAACAGCTTTACATATTTAATAATATCATTGTTCGTAAGTGCTCTTTTTGGAAAACTTATTTTGAGTTTTTTTTTTGTCTGATTGCTTTCATTTTGACGGATCCTCCTTTATAAGGTCTAATAAATAGTCCCTTTCCTTTATATAGTCTAATATATAATCCTTTGCCTACTTTAGAAGCATTTTCCATTGCAATATTATGTCTATGTATTTCTTCTAGTTGCTGTTTAGCTGCTTTAGCATCATTTACTGCCTTAGCAATTCCTGCCGCGCCTCCACCTAGTGCACCCAGGGCGCCAAGAATGGGAAACAAAAGAGGTAGAAATCCTCCAATTTTTTTGGGTGTTCGAATGATACGTTTTTTTCTCAATTTAAGTTTACCCCCTTTTGTATTTTTTAATCCCAAACCGAACTTTCTTTTACCCTTCATTATTCCTGCAACACTTAAAGCTGCAATTTTTTCACCAATAGAAGAATCTTTAGCTTTTACCCTATCCCAGGCTTTTTTTTCTAATATTTGGTCAGATATGTGTCTTTTTGATAAATCTTCAGTCTGAGAGTAAGATATATCATGTTCTTTGCAAGCGGAATCCAATGGATTTATACCAACGTCACCTCTAGTTAATCTTTTTTCCAAGTTGGTGCCGGGACCACAATAATTATATCCTGGTATATGAACCTTCAAAGGTAGTTTACTAATTAATTTATTTACTAAACCAGAGCCTTTTCTATTACGTGTTTTAATAGTTTTTTTCAACTTATGGCGACCCACAGTCATTGAAGTTCTTTTTATACTAAAAGCACATTGACATTTTTCTGGTATAAATACTTTTACAGCTAAAAATATTTACTAGTGTGATTAAGAATGAGGATTGAAAAACAAAAATTCTCATTACCAGTAAATAATCATGACGAAAAATTTTTAAGTAAACAGTTGAGAAAGCATGGTGACTTACTTTGCGGTGGTTCAAAAAGAGGGCTTATAGTTGGTTGCAGTGGTAGCGGTAAAACCAACGTTATGCTTACACTGCTCGAGCATCCTAATGGAATTAGGTTTGAAAATGTCTATGTTTATTCAAAGTCATTAGATCAACCAAAATATGAATATTTAAGAGAGTTGTTAAAACCTATGAAAGAAATTGGATACTTTGAATATGATAGAGATGAGAACATTATTTCACCTCATGAGATAAAGCCAAATTCCGTTATCATTTTTGATGATATTCCTTGTCATAATCAATCTATTATTAGGGACTATTTCACGCATGGAAGGCATAGAAACACCGATGGTTTTTTTATTTTTCAAGGATATTCCTCAATCCTTGAACGTCTAATTCGAGAAAATGCAAACTTATTAATTTTATTTAAACAGGACTGTTCGAGTTTAAAACATATATATAATGACCACTGTATATTGGATATGACATTTGATCAGTTTAAAAATATTTGTGCTAACTGTTGGATGGATCCATATGGCTTTCTTGTAATTGACAAAGATTGTGAAGTAAATCACGGCAGATATAGGAGTAAATTCGATTCCTTTATATATTTATAAAAGTAAAAAATTTGCAGTTTTATTTCATTTAAAACTTGTACAGCATGGATAAACGTTTAGCTCGAGAATTAATAAGATCGAGACAAGCCGTGAAGCAGAAATATCAAAGCTTGAAATTAGCTACTTCTACTGCTCAGTCCGAATTAGAACAAACTTATAGACCAATAACACAACCACTTAAACAGCTAATTTCAAGTATTGGTAAATCCGAACCATTCGATTTAAAAGAAGAAAGAGTTTCAAAGTATGAAGATTTCAAAACACCTACAAAGCTTTATAAAACATCAACTCCGACGAAAAATATTCAGAAAACAGGAAAAACTCCGTCACTCCCGACAGAACTACCAACATTTTTAAATGACAGTAGTATCACTTCTTCCTCTCCTGTAGTACAACCATTGTCATCAACTGTTATAGCAGAAACTTCAGATCCTTCTAGTGACACAACAACAAATTTAAACTTGTCAGACATATTGGAACAAGCTAGAAAAACAATTCAAACCTATGTTGGTACACTATCATATAAAGATTACTTAGCAGATTTTCATGAATTACCCAGATCATATATTGATGAGGGTGTGAAAGATACACAACATAAATTTGACCATTATTATGGAATAGTTCATGACCTCGAAACGGATAAATTTTCTTTTGGTTTAACACAGATACCGGTAGAAATTATTGGAAAAGACATTAAAGTGGGAGGAATAACGTACACAGGCACGCCAGGTTTATACGAATTGCTTTTCAAAAAAGAACCGAAAGGTTATAAGAAGGAAGATTTAGATAATTACATGAACATTCTAGCTAAAACAAATGTATATCGTAGGAATTTTGATTCAAATGAACAAGTTCAAGGAAATACATCACACAAATATGTTACAATAATAGGACCATATTTACAAAGAAAGGGGATTACAAAGACAAAAACCTTGCCAAGATTAGTTACAGCATTTAACAAACCAAAACCTCCGTTTAGAACAACTAGAGCCAAATCTACAGGAAAGGGATTAATTTTGAAAACAAACAGATCAAATACAGACTATGTATACTGGAATAATGTAAACGAAATTGTTGATAGGCTACGTTTATTAATTTCATCAAGTGATGCGGGAAATAATGCTCATAGTAACGAGATTATCTCTATTATTGAAGAATTAAGAGAAGATAAAGTAATACTATAAATAACAGCTATCAAATATAATCATATTTATTGTTTAATGAAAGCTCAACATGACAGTTGATAAATTTGGACGCCATATTTCAAAACAAAATCAAGAGAGAATAAGTGACATTATTAATTTAAAAAGGAGATTAAGTGAAAATGAAACAAATAATGAAATCTTTGCTAAAAAGCTTAAGGTTTTTGATGAAAATTTTTTAAAGTATGAAAACAAGATTAAAGGATGTTATACCTCAATTGAAAACGTTAATAAACAGTTGCTAACGCTAAATCAAATAAGTAAAGATTTGCAATTTTTAAATGAACATGTTAAAAAGGAAGACAAAAAATTAAGTGATGATATCAACAAAATTAATAAAATAATGGAAACAAATATAAGAGAAGTAATAATTGAAAAACACAAGGAAAAAATTAAACAATTAAGAACTTTTATAAAAAGGTTAGATGATGAAAAAAAAAAGAAATCAAAATAGCATTCTTAACAGTAGAACAATTGACCAACTCACTTTGGAAGAAAATCAACAATATATTTCCTTGGAAAATATAATGTACAGTGTCATTAAGAAATTATAAAAAGAATTAAATAAAACAGAGCAGGAATTTAAAAATAGTGATAGTAGATCAACTACTTTCTTAACTGGAGAGATAAAAAAATCCTTTAATGCGTTAGAAAAGGAGATTACTAAAATTAGTAAAATTTTAAATGAAAAAAGTTATACAATACAAATTGATAAATTGAATGAATGGGAAAAAACATATAAAAGTTATATTTCGAATTATTACAAAACATAGAAAGTGAACTTCCTTAAAATTGAATAAACAAGTTTGTTGTCATGACAACCGTTAAACAACAAGTCGTTAATGAATTACATAAACCTGCTAGAAAAAACTACAAACGCAGAAGGGTGGTAGTGAAAGGGTTAAATGATCTTTTTCAAGCTGATTTGGTTGAAATGTTACCCTATGCCAAATTTAATAAGGGATTTAAATATATCTTGTTTACCATAAATGTATTTTCTAAGTATGTTTGGGCCGAACCGTTAAAATCTAAATCTGGAAAAGACGTAACAGCGGCAATGAAAAAAATATTAATCAGTGCAAAAACTCCACCAAAAAACTTGCAAACGGACAGAGGGAGAGAGTTTTTCAATGTAAATTTTCAAAATTTGATGCAACAATTTCGAATTAACCATTATAGCACGTTTTCCAATTTGAAAGCGAGTATAGTACAAAGAGTGAACAGGACTTTAAAGAATAATATGTGGAAAATATTTAGCATTCAAGGAAATTACAAATGGTTTAATATATTAGCGGATATTGTAAAAGATTATAACAATACAAAACATTCTTCAATAGGAATGAAGCCAAAACAAGTAAATAAAACAAATGAAAATAGAATCTTGAAATCTGCATTTACTCATGCTAAAACGTTAGATATAAAATCTCCAAAGTTTAAAGTGGGTGATCACGTACGAATAAGCAAGCATCGAGAGGCATTTTCAAAAGGTTACACACCAAATTGGTCAAATGAGATATTCCACATTAAAGAAGTTAAGATGACAAACCCTTGGACATATTTAATTCAAGACGAAGATAATCAGGACATTCTGGGTGGTTTTTATGAGCAAGAATTACTAAAAGTAAAGCATACCGATGTGTATCTTATTGAGAAGATTTTGAGAAGGAAAGGAAACAAAGTTTATGTGAAATGGTTAGGACTTGATAAAAAATATAATACATGGATTGATAAAAAAAATATTGTTTAATTAAATTGAAATTAAATTTTAGTTAAATTTGTTTTATTTCTGTTCCTCACTTTATGCTTTAGCTGATACAAATTACAAAGTCTTAATGTGCTAATTAATTTCAAATAAAATTCACATTTACTAAACTAAAATTTTATTAAGTAAAACATCAAATACAATTTTTATTAAAACGTGTCAAATATATTTTATTTCTATGTTCCTCAGATAATATCGAATCTAGAATAAGTTTACAATCATTTATTCTTTTTTCAAAACGGAGTCTATCTAAGTACCACATCTGAAAGTTACTCCTACGGGCTTGTCTGTAGGCAAAGCTCCACTTCACTAACACATGCACCTTATTGTTCTCTTCCAGAAAAGATATTGTTTTCTTCGTAATATTTTCGTTTTGTTCCATTTTGCTTCAATTTGTTTTCCATTTGTTCAGGATATAAAGCAAGTAATTCCATCATAGTTGAAACATTTTCACTGTTAGGATTTTCTGTTGGACTTATTATATTATAAACATGCGTACACAAGTCGCCACAATCAGCTGAAATATTATTTTGAAATATTTTGAAATATGTATTGAATTCTTGCCTTTTAAGTATAGATAATCTATAATCAATAATTTCCTTTAATCGCCACAAATTGTCCAAAGACTCTTGTCCTAAGTATATGAAGCCTTTTGTAATTTGTAGAACAGGGGTATCATTTATTTTCTGAACCTGCAGATGAATGTTGTTTATATTCACACTGGTTTGATCAACTTGAGGAAAGTAGAAATTGTTTACAATAATTCCTTGATGAACACAAATGTCTTTCCAATTTTCTTCGGTTAGTGCGATTGAAAATCCAGTTTTTCCACCAATTACAATTTTTGGAGAAAAATCATTTAAACTAATGCCAACAAAAACAAATTTTGACAAAGAATTATTTAAAAAATAAATTTTTGAATTAAGAAGCGTTTCCAAAGGTTTATGAACCACGGCGTTGTTCATAATGACTAAACGAGACTGAAACATATTGTGTTATTCTTGTACTTAAATATTCTCATCCCCACTTTCTTTAAAGTTTCGAATAAAATGGATTAATGAAAAAATAGATTTCCAGTTTGAAATTTGTAATAAAGATAAATAATTAAAATGGTAATGTATAAAAATAATGCAAAGTTTGCTAATGATGGAAAAGTAATAATTTTTGAATCCGTCATAATAATTGGTACAGTTGGGGGTTAAAATTTGTAACTGATTATTTTTAAACTCTAACCTTTCTATCCAATTTGTATCAAAAATAGATCGATTTGGATAATGATACAAAATTTTAAAAAATTTACTTGCATTTTCATTTCCATTTATTCGTTCCATCCAACTAATTGTACGATTGTTAATTAATCCAATTTTCATAAATTTACAATATTTACTTAGAGTGACGTCTGTTTTATTAGAAAAACATATTTCACACTGTGTTACGCTAGGGGGATGATGAACATAAAAAACATTTTGGAAAATAAAATAAAGAAGAATAAATTGAGATCTACTGATAGTCATTAAAACAAATTAATAATTATATTCCAAATTTATTAACATTAAGCAGATACTTTCACCACGAAAGCAAAAGCAGTTGTAAAAAAATAACAATAAAATACTTAATTTAAATATATGTAAAAGTTCATAAATAAGGATATTAATAATACTATATAAAATGTGTAGCTTGAAGACTTATTTTGAATTGTTACAATTATTCGATTCCTATTTTTCCATAAACAGTTATTTAAATCACAATTCCTAGCAAATTTCTTATGCTCCACAATAGGATCATCATAACTTAACCAATCAAAAATTTCAATACCACAATAAAAACATTTACAAATATCATTGATTGAAGTATAGTAAAAGCCAGCTCCAGCTAACACTTCTGGTCTCAATTTTCCTTTCCATTTTTTAAAAGTGGAAAGTCGTTTTTCATATGTTTTAAAATAACTGTTATCAATTTCTTTGTCAAAAGTTTCTAAGCACATTTTGTGAAAGACTTATGAAGACTAACTTAGGTTTCAAAAACAACAAATTTAAATACCTTATAATATCTACATAAATATATCTAAATCTTCATGTTCTGCATTCCATTGATACAAAGCAATATCTTGGTGTCCCCAAGCTAATGTATTAAAACTATAGGGAATTTTATACCGCTTATCACCTTCGGAACTTAAAGCCAATTTATTAATTAACTCTGTAAAAATTGTATGTTGTCTAGATCGAAAAACATACATTGAACAAAAGGTTTTAGAATGATTTTCAACAACATCTTTATAATGAATAAAATCCAACTGCTTTTTAATTGCACTTTTTTTAACACCTTTTGCTTTTTTTGTTAAACTGTTTTCCGTTTTAATACAATATGCTTTTGCTCCAGTACCAAAGAAAGCAGTAATGGGTTCACCAGCATATTCATCTTTGAATTTTCCTATAACTGACTTTGTAATAGGCATTTCATGAATATTATTAAATTCATAATTAGATGTGTCAAATTTGTGAATATTTTTTATCATGTCAGAATAAATATTTGGAGTTGTGACTTCTAAAATGAACGAATCGGTATCGGTGTATAAAAGTGAAATATTTTCCTGATAAAGAGGTTTTAAAAAATTATAAAAGAAATCATACATGACAGTTGTAGATATATCTAATATTGAGAAGCCTACATATATTGGTTTATTGTAAGTAACTTGAATCTTTTGTATTTGAATAGCTACCAAGTTTTCAGAAAATATTGTTAAGTCCTTGAAATATGGTTTTGCAATTAAATTCTCAGCACCATCTTTTCTTCTATTTTTTTCCCACTCTGTAACAAGTCTTACGTCAATTCTCCTATCAACATTTTCCATAGTCTTGCCATAAATACTATTATTTGCCAACTTGTAAGTATTACGATCAAATTCATTCTTTGAATCATTTCTTAATCTTGAATTCAAGTCTATATATTTTTTCAACCAATCAGATTGAGAAAACTGTAAAACTCTATGAACTTTAGTTAACTAGAGTCCATGTTCCAAACATTGTTTTAATAATTGATAGTGAATAACATATTTTGATTTATCATTTAAATTGGGTATTAATTTTATGCATTTAGAATTTAGCGGTTTAAAGTTTTCTGGACAAAACGGAAAATCGTTATGATAGGAATGTAGACTTGTAGGATATTCTAAATCAACTTCTAAAACATATCCCTTATTAGATTTTTTAGAAATATTCATAATATTTAAATCATTGATTTCTTTATCTGTTAACCAAACAAAATCTCCCGTTGGAATGTGCTGTGACATTGCATAACCATACAAATTTGTTGCATCATAATAAATTATGTATTTAGTTGGCTTTATAGGATCAAAATTTAAAAGAAATGGGTTATTAGCTTCAGATTTTCTACAAATGCAAGAGCTCACACCACCGCGAACGCTTTTTTTGAAAAAGTGTATCATATCTGGATCAGTTAACAATTCTAACTCTATTCCAGTATAACGCAAACAGGCCTCCCAGGATAAACCTGGAAAAGTGTAAATATGAGCTGGATCGAGCTTATATGTGGATAAACAAGTGCTTCTAAAATTTTCAAAAATATCTGCCAAAAGTAAAGTATCAGAGAGTAAGTAAACGTCGGAGTATTGACCAAGAGATTCACATTTAAACAATTGCCAAACCTTTACAGCTCTTTGGTATTCTGCATCACTGATGTGCTCATCCGTTAAAGTATTATAAAATTGGTCTTTCTGAGGTAAAGTTGTTTCTTCTAATTTTAAATAATCATCAATATAACTGTAAGGAAATACACCTTTTTGCCGAATAAGTTTAAATCTTTCTTCATCATTGAAAATTTTTTTTATTTCCTTACATTGTTCATCTTTTAAGCTTTCAGAGAGTTTTGATAAAGAATGGGATAGAAATTGAAAAGAATCAATAAACCTTAATGATATATTTTTTTTCTTAGCCTTTTGTGTCTTTTTATCAAAATAGTTATCCACATGAATAAGCTTTTCAAATGAAATATATTTTTCCTTGTTTTGTGCGATAACTGTTAGTTGTTCTTTGTTTAAGCATAATTTTTTAAGAAATAGATGAGAATCATAATTACGCAAATTATGCAATATAACTGGAATAAAGTTAGGTATTCTGTAATTTATGTTGCAGAGTGAATGAGCTGGACCTCTATAAAGACCGGTTATATGACAATGATCTGCAACCCTGTCATTTAAAAGAGGTTTATTACAAATATGACAAACTTTTTCATAGTTATGATAAATTTTGTCCAGTTCGTTCAAAGGGATCATTTTTTTAGGAGCCTTTAAATATTTATTGTATATGTTATACACATCTCTTTCTAAAGAATTTATAAATAATGTATCACAATTTTGACCTCTATATTTTTCAAATTTAGAATAATTATCGTCGAAGGAACATTTAATGTAATAGGCAAATGAATGTGGAATATGTTCATATTGTTTTAAGGTGTATGAAGTATTAGGATTTTTATCAACATTGTAATAAATTTTCTTCTGTAGGGAAATATTGTAAACAACCATCGCAAATATATTTTTTTCCGTGATGTTTAGATATTTGTGCAGAAACTAGTTTTGATAAATCTTTAATATAGCAATAATGAAAAGTTTTTTCATCATCATCACTTATTAACAATAAATTGACATGTTGATTTTTTTTATTCGATGAATAATAAAGTGGACCAATTACTTCATACCCCTTTTTAGGATTTATAATTTCTAATCCATATACATTAATTGAAATGTTATTTATTTCTTCAAAAATCTTAATGTTCTTTAGCAACATTGGAAATTCTATACCTGACATATCCAAAACAGAAGAGTAGTGTGGGTAGGATGAAGTTTCAAAATCTAATCCGCGTGGTTGGTGAAGAGCAAACACAACTGCCCAGGCGAAGCAAAAGTTGTCATCATTCCTAATGTTGATCACAGCTTGACGTCTCTTGATCTCTTGAGGAAGTTCGATAAAAGATGAGGCCCTCAGCGGATTGTGCTTGTTAACATTAATTTCCAAATGAAGTAAATTCATCAAAACCCATCCTGCAACGTAAAAATTAAAAAATTACTTTTTTTGTTGCTGTTGTAAAATCGAAAATAAATTCTTTACCTGAATCTCTTTCTGCAAATTCGTCAGCTTTCTGGTCAATAATGGTGCAGATTTGCTCTAACAGTTCTTTTTTCTGATATCCCTGGCAAATGACTTGGAACGGCGCATTAAAAGATTTGACATCATAGCTGTCACTGCTGGGGTTAAAATAGAAACCGAACAGTTCCATATTTAGCTTGATACATTTATGTTTCTGCAGTTCTTGATCTATTAGATGTGCAATTTTGTATTCCAAATGTTGAAAATACTCTTTCACATTTATGAAGTTTTGGTGTGAGGAAATCCTATAAGATATTATTCGTTCCCTGAATGCTGACTTGATAATTTCAACACCTTCCTCCAAGCCTATTTTGGAATTGTTCTTGTGCACACTAGATCGAAGATGTCCACACCATAGACTTTGGTTTATATTTTTCTTGCATTCTTTACAATATTTTACAATATTTGTAGAATCTATATAAATTAAGAAAAAAATATTTTACAAAATATAACATGAAAAATAAAATGTTCTTACCTTTAACAAGCTTTGGTTTTTTCAACCAACTGTTGAGTTTTGTGGAATTTCCGTTAACATGTTTTTTAATATGTCGCAGTAAATTATCCTTTCTAGTAAAGACTTTATTACATGTTACACACTTATGCATTTCTGAAGTTTTCTGCATAATAATAATAATAATAAAATTAATATTGTGCAATTCTATTTAGTTATAGTCAAATTTTGAAAAAAGCAATTGCATTTTTGAAGTTCTTTGTATAATAATAAAATTAATATTGTGCATTTTTATTTAGTTATAGTCAAATTTTGAAAAAACCAATAGAAATTAATTGACTTTATGAATCCATTTCTTCAAATGAGTCAACTAATTTGTCAAAGGCCTGTTTAACATAATTCACCGTACTTTCGTATCCCTTTTTAATTGTGATCAAATTAGTTGAATTTTGAATAGCGAAACCCAGACACTTAAGGTTTGCTATTTGTTTTTTATTTTTTTTATTAATTTTAAATTTTTTTTTAATGATAAATGATGGTTTCGAAATTGAATTTTGTTCAACTGGTGAATTATTAGGAGAAATATCCGAAGTTAAATTTGCATCAATTTGTTTTTCTTGCGGATCAGAATTTACAATAGCATATGGTGAATTAATAGAAGATATAGCCGAACTTAAATTTTGATCAATTTGTTTTTCTTGCGAATCAGAATTTACAATATCATATGGTGAATTAGTAGCACAAATAGCCAAACTTAAATTTTGATCAATTTGTTCTTCTTCCGAATCAGAATTTTCACTAAACAAAAAGGGAGAGCAAATTGGTCTCGGAGAATTAATTGGCGATTTTAATGTTAAATAATTTGGATTAGATTTTTGAAAACAAACAATATCCTCATAGCTAGAATTTTGAGTTTCGTCAATGTCATTCAGTTCTTTAAGAGTTTGTTTAGTTTTTGTTGTAATTAAGTCCGTTTTGTTGTCAATAATGTCATTAAGATCGTCAAGAGTTTGTTATTGAGTAGCTGTAAATAAATATTTTTCGTTGTTGTGTTTGTTGGTATTATTCTGAACTTGGCTATTGTAAATAATTTCATTCAAGTCCTGAATAGTTTGTTGTTGACTAGTTGTAAATACGTCTGTTTCATTGTTTTGTTGGTTTGCAAAATTTTGCATTTGAGTACATGTGTATAAGTCAAAGTCATTGTCAATTATTTTGCTACTCGATGCCAAAAAATTGTCCATTATGAAAAAAAATCATAATAACAAATAAAAATACCACAAATGTACATAAAAATGTCACCAATATATATATAAGAATTAAATCTTGCCAAATAAAAATGTTAGAAATAAAAATAAAAATTTACCAAATAGACACAATGTAAACACCAGAAAACTCGCGAGCTCTGCACAGTGTGAATGCAGAAATCAATTGCATTCGTCTCTTCGCTGAGGCGATTTTATATGCAAAAGTTAATCACATGTGTCCTACTGAAAGTTGAACGACAATCTCTAAAAACCACTTTCCCAAGCCGATCAACAACCTTACCCCCCCCTCCCCCCTTCCCCCCCTGACCCCTGAATTTCCGAGACTCAAATCCCGGTTCCCCAATTTCGGGCTACCCTGTTCAGGTTAATTTAGGTTAGGTTATGTTAGGTTAGGTTAGGTTAGATTAAAAAAGAAGAAAAGAAAAAAGGAGAAGGAAAGAAAAAGAAGAAAGAAGGAAAAAGGAGAAGGAAGGAAAAAGGAGAAACATATAAAAAAGAGAAAGAAGGAAGGGAGAGAAAGAAGATAAGGTGAGGGTGAGGGGGGGTTTAAGGGGGGTCTCCCCCCTTATGGGGGGTTGGCGGAGCGGGAAGGGGGGGCTAAGCCATTTTGCTAACATTTTGGAACATTTGCTATTTGCCTTCCTTGTAGTGCAATTCACATGAGATATTTACGGAGAGGGGAGTCCGATCATGTGAGCTGCCACTACAAAAGAGCTTATGTTGTTAGTGCTTCTGATTTACATTGTGCTATTTGTAGGATACATCTTTTTCTACTAATTCCTGAACATGCTTGCTTTTACTGCAATAAAAATGAAAAAAAAGAGATAGAAGATTATGTTGTTAAATATTAATAATAAACATAGTTTGTAAAGGTGATGTGTAGATTATTTCAACAATATTAATTTTAAATATAGGTTATAAACGTAATGGGTAGATAATGTCAAAAATATTAATTTTAAACATAAATTGTAAAGATAATAAGTAGAATACGTCAACAATATTAATTTTAAAAAATGTCAACTGTTACTATAAGCGGTTATATATTTTCAGTGCTATATGCAAAATACTTCTTTTTATTCTAACATCTGACACTGTTGACACTTATGTCAACTGCCACTAGAAGCACTCATATAACATTTTGTTAACGCTTGTTTCTGTATTCAATTGAGTTTTCTCTTACTTGATGCAAATTATATTAATATTATTAGTATAATTAAAAAGTAGTAGATTAGGCTATGCCGATGCCGGTCCGACAATCAAAACCGTCATTTTTACATGTAAATTCCCATAAGAAAATTTAAGCTTCCATTTGCAAAAGTGGTGCCATTTTAGGGCGTGGCACTTTTTGTGTAAACCCATAACAATTGTTTTGTTATGTAATGTGAAAATTAGTATGTATTAAAAAACTTGTTAGATCATTGTTGTCGTTTCAATATAGGAAAAGGAAAAAATGTGTGTCAATTATTATATATATTTACATTTACTTTTTTTTACAAAATTATTTGTTACCAAAGTTTTCACAAACACAAATTATAAAAAAATATTATCCTCTTTTTAAAATTACAACAAAATGATGTCTAATTACATCTTTGAAGATTTGTACCAAATAGTAATATCTAGTGCGACATACAGGACAATTGTTTACCATTATAGAACAACCATTTTCATCATTCCATCTTAAAATACATTTTAAACAAAAAATGTGGGAACATGTATTTGGTCTACATGAATCATAATATTATTATTATTTTCTTCTCGAACTAATGGTATATTTTCTTCTTGAACTCCTGGTATAATTTCTTCGAGGCTAATTGTCTGAAGCGGAATGGATCGATTTCTTTCTCCAACTGATTCACTCATTTTATTTTAATATTATTATTAATAGATTTATTCAACAGATTTTTTTCTTTTAACAGTCACTCGTACCTTAACATACTAAAATGATCTTGATGCACCTATTTATAAGACTTAAGAATGCAAAATCAAATGTGGGAGAACAAAGAGAAAAAATTAAAAATATGATGCGAATGAGAATAAAAGGGGAGGAAGTTAAGAATGAGGGACATGAGAGAGAGGAAGAGGAGGAGGAGGAGGCGCTTCCCTATTATAACTACTTCGGTAGTTTTTAATTTGATCTCTAGGCCCACTTTTATATATTGGAATTACCTTACTAACTTTCCATTTACATACACCGAAGTCCTTAGAACAAGATTAAAAATCAGACTCAGCGGTTCCAACAAGAGCCCCCACAACCCTTTATTATATACCCTGGTACTCTATCCACCCCAATTGACCTATTACCCTTCATTTTTTTACAGGCATACAAAATTTCCCGGCTATTTATGGCATTTTCACAAAAATGTGACATAATTCCAGACATCTCATATGCAGGTTCAATATCATCCACAAAAACTGATCCAAAGAATCGAGCAAATCCATCAGATATATCCTTTGTGCCTCTAACATGTTCATCATTATAGATCATCTCGTCCATAATCTGTGGACTTTCTTTTTGAGATTTTACATAAGACCAAAAAAATTTAGGATTTTCTTTTAAACTAATCTGAACTTTGTTTATGTATTCATCATGAGCTGATTTAATCATTTGGTTTTTATAAGTCTCCTAGAAGAATAATATTTGGTTCTCAAGAAATTTGATTTAGACTTTTTAAGTTTTTTTAGATATTTTTCTTTAAGTTTAATTTGCTTAATAATTTGACTATTGAACCAAACAGGATATTTTCTATCTATTTGTGTCGCCAGTGGAACACACTTTCCAAATATATCAAATACTATTTTGTAAAAATAATTCACAGCTAAATTAACATCATTAAAAGTTTTTAAGCCATCCCAATTTTGATTCCTAAACAGATTGTATATTTTTAAATAGTCAGCTTTTTTAAAGTTATATTTACTATTTGAAACCTGTTTGCAATAATTTCTGGGTAATTTGTTGGGCAATTCTATAACCAATCCAGGATGGTGTGGATCAAGAGGCAACAGAGGATCACTGTCAACAACAAATGAGGCATTCTCAAATGTAGAAATCACAAAGTCCAGAATAACATTATTCGCATTTCTAATATCATTTATTTGCTGCATAGTATTAAAAGTCAAAAAACTCTGAAAAGTCACCCAGTATCAAACATGTCTTATTAAACATAAATGATTCCAGGGTATCAAAAAACGAGCATATAAATCAACAGTAGAATTAGGCACAAAATACACAATCACCACATATATATATATACTTATGGACACCCATGGATACTTTTACACATATGGCGTCGTAATCAATGTCGAAAATGTTAACTTCTGCAGCTGCATACCTTTCTTTTATAGCAAGAAGTACACCACCGCCCTGCGATTTTCCCGTCAAAGTTGAATTTCTCTCCTTTCTAAAAACACACCAATTTATAGGACAAAACTTAAGTTAAAAAACAGACTCATTTAACCACGTTTCAGTCAGGGCTACAATGTCATGGTCACAATTCAAAAAGTTATTTTTTAGCCTATCTAACTTCGTCTTAATACCCCTACAGTTTTGATATGCTCTAAATAGGTTGTCTAAGTTATCATCATTGAGCACTGTATTTGCCGAAAATTCAAAGCAGTCTCTTTAGGAGGACCGATCATTATTGCACTACCACAGGCTTTATAAAGCTGTCAAATATTTACTAGCTTCCACTGAGATAAGCAGTCTCTATATAAACATTTTAATACATCAATTATTTAGAAAATATTTATAAATATCGAATCTGGAATTTCAAACAAAATGTTATCTTCAATTCAAATAGAAGTTTTTATCTAAGAAATCAGGTACATAACTACGGTTCTTGTTACAGGGTCATGTAATCATTGTGCAGTGCTACACTAACATATGTCAAAATTGTGGCTGTTATAAAGGTGTAATAATTTACAACCAGCTCCATGATTACATAAAACTTTCCAGTGGTAAAAAATGTTAAATTGTTAAAAAAATAGTTAGTCAAATGTTATTGTTTTCGTAAAGTAAATAAATTGCTTTGTGGTGTCTTTGTTTTGTTTCTTTCTTCCTTTGTAGTTAAGAATATTGATTTTTTTGTAATTAATTAATTAAATTATCCTTTATTTCAATGACTATATTCTCACTAGGTTTAAATAAAACAGCGGCGGCTCGTGGTCAACTTTTCAGGGGGTCATATATATATATATATATATATATATATATATATATATATATATATATATATATACCTATTTTCCTAATTATTATATTTTACACCGCAGTCATCTGAAAAAGTCATAGACACGAAAGTAAAATGCCCTTATCCCTCCGAAATCGCATATCTATTACTAAAATAACCGAAAAAAAGGTCGACAACTGGCCTTAAATTCGAGACGTTTCTCAAAGTTTAGCGCTCACTGGCAGCTTTTCAAGTCTTAATATTCTGAACCACAGTGGCTACCATTCTCTAAAACATTATTTATTTTTAATTAATTTGAACTAAAAAAACCACAAACAAGTCTTGAAAACCGATTCACATTAAACGCATCAACTGACAAAAATGTTTAAGTTTCCTCGGCGCGGCTCTTGACCCAAAATCTGCCAACGTCAGCCGTATATTACCTATGTGCCCCTATGCGAATTTGATCGGGAACACTCGGGAAAAACTCGCCTCCGTATGTAACCACGAAGTCATCGCGGGCCGTCAGCCTCGTGATCCAAACCTCCGGAGATCCCTGCGCGAGGCATCGATAGTGCGAGTGCCCAGGAATCAAGTGAAAGTTCAACGAGTTTACACGCTTAGAATAATAGAAGGAATTTCCACATTTAAAAGAAATTAAAAAATATAAGTTATTTATTATTTTCTGTTTGGAAATATTTATTGGGGGGTCATTGACCATATGATCTAATGGAGGAGCCGCCACTGAAATAAAAATTATTTTTAATTTGTGATTATTCAATTTTTCTATAAAAAAATTATTAAAAAAGTTTCAGTGTTTTTATTAGAATTAAACAGCAAATGTAGTTTTTAAGCTTCTACCAGTGCCATGCCGCCTTAACGATAGCCTCGAGGAGACAAACATAAGAGAGCGACTCAAACGTCTACATCGCTACTCCTCCGAAGTTTCACTTTAACCTGACACTGGCTTCTATCGGATCTTCAGTTTATTTACATTGTTTTATAAAACTCAAGGGTTTATAACAAGAGATTTAATATAGTACATAATATTTTGAATGTTATTTCGACAAGTAGTATCAAAATATTTCGAAAATAGTATAAACATTTTTAGACGTATTTATTACTTTTTTAATATCCAACATAGGTACAAAATCGGTATCGTAATTATTTGGCCAAATATCTTTGATTTTGAATATTTAACAGTATCCACGAGTATATTTAATTCTTGTTCCCACACACGTTTTTTTCTAAAAAATAAAAATAGTGCAACATTTTATTGCGAATCCGTAACATACAAATAGTGCATTAAGGTCAAACAACAACTGCTTATTATTGGTACATAAAATTTTGACCCCTCTTTTTTATTGTGTTTCGAAGTTAGATGCGTTTTGCTTTACTAATTCAATAAAAATGTATTTTAAATCTTTGCATATATATTATGCCGACTAGTTCAAGAAATATTAAAAAATTAATATTTTGTAGAAAAATATTATATCACGGTATTTAGTGTAACATGATTACACACATTTACCTTAGAAATGTTAATATCATTACTTCTGAATCAAAGTTGAATGACAAAAATAAAACGAAAAAATGAAATTTGCTTTCAAAAAATTCAAACATTTTTTATAAATCCCTTTATCTTATAAACAAAAAAAATTACTAGAAAGCACTTAAATTTATTTTAAAATGTAACCCTGTACCTGCTAACTGCTCTATATACATTATCCTTTGGGAAAGCGGCAACTAAATTTCTTGATGCTTTATGAAAATATTTAACTTTGAATTATTGCTAAAACTGAAATACGAAACTTCTCGTATTCAGAAGTATACATATTTCGATTATTTAAACTTTCCCAGCAGTTTTCTTATACAAACATTTATTAAATAAGGTTAACTAACATATTTTACACATAAAATTGCCCAAATTTTCAAAGATTTCATAGTCCTCTATATTCCATAAAGAAAAAATACAGTAATAAATTTATTGTTTTTACCATTCCCTTGGGATTACGTTCAACTGCATCGGTTTGTTTAATTTTTTGACGTACGTTGCCAGTTTTTGACGTACACTGTCTCCAAGGAGACCTGAAGCCAATTACCCGCGTTAATTTTTGTTGTTTCCCCCACTCGTAAAATCATTTTGGCTCGCAAGGGAGGTATCAAACGTAAATGGAATGATCCGTCTGAAGTATTAGATGTCAATGATATTACCATAAAGGAAACTTATTTTTTACAATTTCGATATTTATTTAACATTTTCCTCTGGGCTACAATAAAAAGTACAAAAAACAGTGTAGATTTAATTTGAAAAGGAAAATGGAAATTAAAAAAAAAACAAATACTCTACATTGAATAAATGCTCAAAAAATAAATATTTTGAATTTTTATTTAGAATAATAATTTTATAGATTAAAAAAAATGTAACCTGTTTTAACAGGTATGTAATGTAAGTCAGTGCTTCTATTATTGAATAAGATAAAATTGAAATAGTTTTTTGTTTAAAATTTAAATCGGAATTGCAAAATATATGTGGTTAATTATTTTTCAGACCAGTGCTGCTAAACCTCACAAAAAGTTTTGAAGTAAGAATAATTCTACAAAATGTTAAAAAGTTCCTTGATGACAATTACCCAGCAGAATCCTGTGTTTTCCCTTTTAAACAAAGCCCTTAAGGGTTGTAGATACACTAACGAATTTAAACAATTTGTTTGAATATATACTTTCTCGGTCCTAAACCGCAATTACTTAGATGGCAACCTATGCTTGCCATCCAAGTCTACTCTTGAACGATTCACTAAACAATGGTTAATAAATCATGGACTAAACGATTTTATTTTTGGGGTAATTGAATTAAGAGCTCCTTTTTTAGAAAATTTAGCGAACGACTGGCCCTTATACAAGTACGTTTAGAGGAGAGGCGTGGGGGGTGCGCGGCTATCCCTTGGAGCTATGAAATTGACAAAAAATAAAATTGTTTTGCTAGTCTGCACATCCTAGGTAGAGAGGAAAAATATCCATAATTCGTTCGATTTAAATGAAAGATTTCCTGACTTCGAGTTGCCCTTGCCGGACTGTGAAAACCCACACTTGTTTTGTTCTCCTCTCATCCAGTGTATCAATACCAGTGGCGTGTTAGCCATGGAAGCTAGGGAAGCACAGCTTCCCCTAAAAAAAATAACTATACAAACAATCAATCAACTACTAATTTTTAACTTTGTAATGAATATAATAATATTTATAATTATAATTTATTATATATTTTTATTTGTCATACAATTACACAAACCGAGTTTTAATTTATTGCAGATCCGAGCAATCAGATTATATTTTTATGACTCCGGGCAATGCAGCGCCAGGGGGCGCTCGGCGATCCATAGTGACCTATTCCCGATCGAGATTTGAAGCGTTCGACCCTGTGCGTGCTCATATAATAGGAATTACCGTGTAGAATCTCTGAACAGAACCCGTGTTTACATTTTTGTCAGTCTAGAAATAATTAAATAACGCCTGTGTTTTATGTTTTCTAAATATAAATTGTGTTAGTGGCGTAAATATAAAAGAAAACAAGACATTATTGTACATTATTCTTACAAAACAAGAACAGTTGCACGGTTTGGTTGGTTTAAAATAGCGTCGAAAAAATGTGGTTGTAGAGCAAGGCCGCGGATTTCGTCGTCTGAAGATCAATACCATTGTATTATGTGTAATTTGCTATCAAGGTGGTTTTGGATTTTTTATTTTGAAGAAATGAAGCAGATTATTTCGAAAGGTAGGAGAACTCCTAAATTAAGTCAATTACCTAAATATATATTAGGCATTTTAAAATGGAAAATTATAAAAAGTGTGGATGGCTGTGAGAAAAAGTGTCTTTTGTTTTGCTGGCCATGCCTTTTTTTTCTAGCAAAAAAATGTGTGAAATAAGAAAGAATTTGCAGATTTAAATAATTTACACAAATTAATAAAAAGGCATGGCTCTAGTAAATCTCACTTACAAGCAATTATTAAAGAAAAAATCGAGAATCGAACACGCTTTAGACGAAAATCAAAGAATTTCCACTGAGACTCAATCAGAAAGTAAGAAAAAAACCCTAAAATACTTAAAAGATTGATAGACATCGTATGTTTTCTTGCAGAATATAAGCTTGCTTTTCGAAGTCACAGTGAGTTAGAAACTTTGTCAAATAAGGGAAATTATGTCGATTTAAAACAACATTAAATCTAATTCAGAATGATCTTATTATGTTTGTGGAAAAAGTAATTGTATGTATATACAGTGCTAAACTGACTGGTGGCATATATGGCGAAGGGAGCGGTAAACCACCACATAAACAAAATATTAAAGTTGTGGAGCCACATATAATGATATTAGTATGAGAGAAAATTCTAATAGTAGCTCATACAATAGTCAAATAAATATATCCACTACGGATGCATCTAACAACAAACAAATCGCGGATATTGTCGATAGATTATACTTTAGCAATACATATAAAAAGGATAGTTTAGGTCCATTTATAATTTTTATAGAGCACAAATATTTAAATTTTGGAAGGTTTCATCCAATGAAAATTGGCGAAAAACTTTTTAGGTTAGGAGGAGATGAAAAACACATAGATCATCTAGATACTCTGTGGGACGAAATAGGATACAAATTGTAAAACTGAGGAAGGGGATAATAAAATAGACTCTAATGTAATATTTCAAGAAAATCATCTTATTGCATTTGTCCCTTCCCATCTGACTCAAAAGGGCTTATTCGGGGGGTAGATACTATTTTTTTTGAAGAAAAATTCCTTAAAATAATCGTCTCGCCAATACCAATTAAATCAATAAAACGAAGATAATCCTGGTTCTTGGGATTAGACCGTGTCAAAATTGAATCACTTTCCGACATTTCGCCTTCGATTGCACGAGGCATCTTTAGGGATCTTTACTTCACGTTATCGGAACACTGAATGAGCTCGGAGAGACCCAGGCCGGTTATTTATAGTCGACCTGTGTTTACCGGAGCGTGACTCGGTGTAACGATCGGTTTCCAAGTATGATAAAGACTGAAGCCCGTATCTCTATTAAAATTGTGAGGATGCTTATAAATTTCAATAGATTCTCTAATTTTGCGTTTATAGAATCCCAAAACCGGTGCAAGAACTTTGGTTTCTTTTACATTTATAACATGTCCAGTAGAATGTTGGTGTTCAGATACAGCAGATTGTACAATTTGTTTCTTTCTGATATATCGTTCATGTTCCTTAAGCCTAGTCGATATGGATCGATCAGTATTTCCAATATAGACATCACCACAGGAACAAGGAATTGCATATACTCCTTCCGTTTGGAAATAATGTCCTTTGGCGATCGCAAACATTGACCAATTTTCTTGTGTGTGTGTTGAAGATTGTACGTATATTGGACCGGCGAAGTAACCTTGCAATTTTGTCTGTGGTTCCGTGTATAAATGGAAGAACTACACTTCCTATCGGTAATTCCTTATTAGTGTCATTTCGTGTAGTAGGATTATTATGTTTTGTAATTGATCGTTTAATATCCCCAGTGCAATATCCATTCCCTCTTAAAGCTTGAGTCAGTTTCTCTGTTTCCGCTTGTAAACAATTTTGGTTACAAATCGCGAGGGCTCTGTAAACCAATGTATTAATAACTGATTGCTTTAGTGCTGGATGATGATGGGAATTTGCATTTAAGTATCTGCTCGTATGCGTTGGTTTTCTATATACAGAATGTCCCAAGGAACCATCCCCTTGCCTTTGTAAGGGTAAGCCAAACGAGTTTAGACCCATATCATTATTTCATGTAGTCTAAAAATTTTTCAAAGAATACCTAAACGATGTTTAGAATGGTGGTATGAATCGCAAAAAGTGATTCCAGATTGTCAGTTCGGTTTCAGAAAAGAGTATTAACGAGTGTTTGACTCATTTGGTTTCTGATATACAATATACTTATTTCAAAAACAAGTATGTTTCTGCTTTATTTTTGAACATTTCCTATGCATATGAAAATGTAAATCTAAACACATTAATTAACAAAATTAACTAGACTTCACATGCCAATAGCCTTTGCTACTAATCTAGTTAGGTTATTTAAAGATCGCAAAATATCACTTAGAATTGCAACATGTCTCAGCGAAACCAGGTCTGTTTCTTCGGGGTTACCTCAAGGCTTGATATTAAGTCCATTGCTTTTTAACTTATATACGGCGAATCTTCATGATTTAAACCTAAATTGTGCGGTGTTACAATTTGCTGATGATTTTTATATAGCAGCCATAAAAAATTCAAAGACTGTAAAGTAAATCTCAATCGAACTATGTATATATGCAACTTGTACTTGTACAAACCAAAAAACTGCAATGCTTATCGTAAGAGAACTTTATTAATCTAAATGGTACAGATGTATCATTGGTTCAGTCAGTTAAATATTTGAAGATGATTTTAGATCAATAGTTAAAATGGGACGAACAAATTAATCATATTACAAAAAAGGCAGAGAAAAGTTTAAACATACTACAGGCGCTGGTATTTAAGTTATGGGGTGCCGACCAAATGACAGCTTCAATGTTCTATAAAGCATTTACTAGATCCATACTTGACAACGGCTCGATTTTCTAAGACTCTGCCACGAAGCAACGAGTTAATAAGATGGACTGTGTTCAATTTGGGGCCCCAGACTTATACTGGGAGCCATGCTCTCGACTCCTACACAAGCTCTTCTAATGAAATGTAATGAACTACCCTTATGTATCTGACGTAAAATCCTGGTCGAAAGATTTGTAATTAGAAATATGAGAATTAGAAACATTGCCCTGATTGATAAAATTTACAAATAAAGTATTTCTAACCTCATCTTATCATATTGGTCAAATAAAAATGGCCCACCATTAGCTAAAGCATCTACATCCACTAGCAGACAACATGATTTACTAATTAATTAAAAATGATGTCAATTTTGTGTTTGAAGCTCCTTTAGAAATAATTCAAATAAAAACACAAGTTGTCTTACCTCAATTTACAGATTTTCAATCATTAAACTCAATAATACTGAAAAGTGTTTTAGATAATTATAAAGGCTTCTGTAAACTTTTCACCGGCAGCTTTAAAGGTGAAAAAAGGTGTTGGTTCTGCATTCAGTATTCCTCAAGACAATATAATTCAACAATTTAAATGTAATGACATGGCACCAATCTATACAGCTGAGGCTTTTGCAATATTAAAATCACTAGAGTATATTTACATTAATAATAACACAAATCTTTACACGCCACCGTATATACTTCGAGCCCCCGGAAATTGTTAGCGGTATGAGTTTTTTCGATAGGGGCCTCGGTTTTCGAGTAATTTCGGAATCGGTATGTTCTATGCAAATATTTCATTGGTAAAAAAAATAAGGTTAGAATTTTGTCGAATTAACAATATGTACTGTTCTCCCTTAAAAACGATAATTGACATTGTAAATATCCAATTACGAAAACATCCTCAATTACCTTTTGAAACTTTATTCCGATGAAGTGGAAATAATTTGTATACGAATCAAGAGCCACACTGGAATAGCTGGCAACGAACAAGTTGATAAGGTTGCAAGGGAACATGTTCCTCTGAAATGAGAATTAATGATATCCCTTATTCTGATAGATTCGGGTATATTAGAAGTAAAAAACCCTCAAAATTGGAAGAAAAATTATTAGGAATATTCTAATACCCAAAATAAATACACATCACTATATATCCTGAACTCAACCAAAAGCCTTTGATTCACTATATAAATATTCCAAGACATTTATGTGTATCTTATTTTCGATTCCTAGTTGGGCATGCAAATGTCAATAGTCACCTTTTCAAAATGAGTCTCAGCAATTGTTCTCAAAGCTCTTGTGATAATGAAAGCTACGACGATCTAAATCACCGTTTATTCAATTGCAAGCTCAACACACAAGCTGTATTCTATATGCTTTCAGAATTAGGTCAACTAAAATTGCCAATGTCACAATCAATATTAACGCAAAATGTTGTCAATAATAATAAATTAAAAAGTATATTCTTGGAGTACTTAAAAAGGTGCAGCGAAAGAGTTTAGACTTCCGGGCATACCTGTCAATAGTCTTATCTACCTAATAAGAAAACGACCTGAGCTGGACCCAGGGCGAGAAGTGTGTATCCCTGAGCTATCGTGGCTTTTGGGTTCTATTTAAAGCTAGATTGGGTTAATCTTACACATATACTCTTACGACTGCTTTAATTGATGCACAATATGATCAATTACTTTATTAATAAAATAGCATTACAAATCGTGGGTAAATGAGTTTAAATCCCAAAGAAAGATATAATAAAAATCGCTTTTTTGGTTTTTTAAATATATCCGCCCAAAGAACAGAGACTGCTCTACAATACATTGTTGAATCAATAGTCAAAGATCTTAATTGTGAGTAAATTAATAGCTCAAAGCTATGATGGAGCACCAGTAATGCCTTGTGAATTAGGCAGGCTACAGGTTAAAGTAGAGAGACCTACCCTAGAGCACTTTTTGTCCCGTATAAAGCGCCTCGATTAAATTTGGTTTTGCATCAGTCTCAAAACATATTAAAAGAATGTAAGATATTTTTACTACTTTGACTGGCTTAGCAGCATTTTTTTCAAAATCATCAAAGCGAAATAGGGCTCTTGATTTAGAAGTTGGTAAGAGCTTACCAAGAGTTGCTCCTAATCGATAGAATGACAATGGCAGGCTAGTACAAACTATGTTTGAATATAACATAACCACAAAGCAAAAGAACACAAACCGATATTGCAGACCACAAAATAGAACAAAAAGCTCGAAATTATTTTTTGAAGTTTTTGACAACATTTCTGCCCATATAGACGCAAGATTCAACAACTTTGATAGCCTACAATTTTTAGAGCTGGTAAATTTTGTAGGTAATAAAAAAATCTCAGATTTTGATTATTTAAAAAATATATTCAATTTGCTTTGATTATCCTGCATTGCGATCTGAAATTTCAGTGATTTACAACACACCGGAAGGCTTGGATAAAAGTAGTACTAACAAGTTATGGAAATCTCTTAAAAAAATGTAGATTAGACCAGGCTTTTCCTGAAATTATAAGAATTAACACTTACTATTCCCGTTGTTGAAATTATAAGAATTAACACTTACTATCCCCGCTACAAAATTAAAAACTTTACTAGAAACTCTATCAGACAGGAAAGGCTTCCTGCCTCGGCCTTAATGTCAATTATTGAGAAAGAACTGGTTAATAATAATTCCTTTATTTAGCATTTAGCTAATACATAAAATGTATAATAAAACTTATCTTAATCAAAACAAACACTCAAATATATCAATA
The DNA here is from genome assembly GCA_030620095.1 of Kuschelorhynchus macadamiae. Classification (NCBI taxonomy): domain Eukaryota; kingdom Metazoa; phylum Arthropoda; class Insecta; order Coleoptera; family Curculionidae; genus Kuschelorhynchus; species Kuschelorhynchus macadamiae. Next base: position 29,106 of record JAUTXW010004121.1, read on the forward strand.
AAATAAAATTTTTACAAATCACTTTATGTACAATTATTTATTAGAATATAGTATGTATCACTTTCCCATTAGATGTCTTTTTAAGAGTTTCTTAAATAAATCCAATTTTGGACTATCTTTAATTATCTGTGGCAAGGAGTTAAATTCAATCAAACCTCTATGGTTAAGTGCTTTCTCAGTACTCCTCTTATTTTTCGTATACACATAAAAATTTTTGTTATTTCTTGTTGGATAGGTATGTATAGACTCGTTCGTGACAAGTTTTTCTGTCAGATAGTTAGGAGTTAGTCCATTTTTAATTTTATTAATAAGGATTAGTACTTGATATTTCAAAAATGATTCTATAGAGAGCCAATCTAATGCCGTTAGCATATTTCTTATAGGTGTTTCTCTTTTTTCTCCCAAAATTAATCTCATACATCTGTTTTGAAGTTTTTGCATCCTGTTTAGCTCATTTTTGTTAGCAAAATAGAGTATTGAGGAGCTAAAGACCAATGTGGAAGGATTAATGTGTTAAAGACAGTAGTCTTGGACCAGCGAGTAAGATATGGTGAAACTCGTGGCAAAAAATTAACGTTTTTGGTTATCTTTCCAATTATATACAATATGTGTTCTTTAAAACTAAGATGTTTATCAATAATAAAACCAAGATATTTAATATTTTCTACTACTTCTAAATTATCACTACCTACTATTATATTTAAATTACTTGATATGAATTCATTTTGAACTTTATTACTTCCTATAAGCATAAATTTCGATTTTTGTATATTTAATTTTAGTAAATTTTTATTAAACCATTTATAGAGATGACTTAGTTCTAAATTTATTGTGGAAGTTAAGTAAGTTAAATCCTTTGAATTAAAACACAGCAATGTGTCATCTGCAAACAAGTGTAAAGAACAATTTTTTATTACCTGGTTTATGTCATTAATATAAATTAAAAATAACATCGGACCTAATGTACTTCCTTGTGGAACACCATTATTGTTAAACACTTCTGTGGAAATTTTGTTATTAATTTTGGTAACCTGCTTTCTATTCTTCAAATAATCTACAAACCAATTAAGAGCAGTATTACTTATAACAATTCCCTTCAATTTGCTTACCAGTATATCCCTATCTATAGTTTCAAAGGCCCGTTGTAAATCAAGGAACACTGCTCCTATTGCATAATTATCATCCAAGAGATTCTTCCATTCATAAAGAACATTCTGAATAGCCGTTTCACAGCTGTGATTCTTTCGAAAACCAGATTGATTTACCATCAGAATATTATTTGCAGTAATAAATTTCATTAATTGTTTATATACAATTTTTTCTAAAATTTTCTCAATTGTAACCAGCATATTAATGGGTCTGAACTGATCAGCCTTAATAGTACCTTTTATTTTTGGAATTGGGATTACTGTAGATAACTTCAATAAGGATGGAATCTGTCCAGTTTCTAAAGAAGTATTTATGATGTTCAGAAGTGGCCCTTCTATATTACTGTAGATATTTTTTAAAAATTCAGGTGTTAGTTCATCTGGACTTCCTTTGTTGGGCAATGAAAATACAGTTTCCCTTAGCTCTATGTTATCAATTAAGCAAAATGAATCAAAATGGTCTTGCAGACTGGAATTATTTATACTTGGTGTCGTTTCTGGTCCTATATTCGTTTTATCAATACCATGTATTATATTATTAATACCTTCCCCAAAATAAATATTCAAATTATCTACATTTTTTTTTGAATTAATCAAAACGCTATTGTTGATTTCCAGCTTAGTAATAGTATTTTAATTAGTTGCAGAAATTAATTGGCTTAATGTTTGCCACATTTGCTTAGCATTATTTTTTGATAAATCTATTTTGTTTTGATAGTATTTTTTTCTTTCCTCTCTGATAACTGACACCACCTTATTTCTACATTGTTTGTAATTCAATCTATTATCTGCCGATTTATTTATTTTTAATTTTTTGTAACTATTGTCCCTATCCTCAATTGCTTTTTCAACTCTGTCATTATACCATTCTTTAAACTTTGGTTTTATTACTTTTTCAAGTCGTGGAGCCATATCTTCTAATGCACCTTTAATATTATTATAAAATATATAATATTTAATATTTAAATCCCTAACTCTATAGTCCCATTTTATCTGTGATAATCTATTATTTAACACATCATAGTCTATCCTACCTCTTGTTTGAATAGTTAAATTATCCTTCCTAACCCTTTTTATCTGAATATACTTACAATAAAATGATCACTTATTTGAGGGGTTTCCAACACCTTACATTTCAAAAGATTAAATTTGTTAGTCAATACTAAATCAATTATGCTTCCACCCTGGTCATTAGGATGTGTTACTGTCTCAACCAGTTGGTGTAAACCTGTATCATTTACAATTTCTTTTAGTTTATTTGAGTATGTAGTTTGTGCCAACCAGTTAATGTTAAAATCACCCATTATTATAATAGGGTAACTACAATCAAGCAGACTTTCACACCATTGTTCAAAAAAATTCAAAAAATCAGAGGCACTGGCACAAAATTTCCCAAAATGTAATATTGTCCCATGTGAGCTACTTTTATTACAACAAACCAATAATTTTTTTGAAACTGAAATCTGTCAACATTTAAAATGGTAATACAATCTTTTATATAAACTACAACGCCACCTGTATGTCGATTCTCACTATCAACCCTTCCAGTTTGGTACCCTGTAATGTCAATTTCAAAATCCTCAATGTCTTCTGTCAGTCTTGTTTCTGTTAGGCAAATTATGAGCGGCTTACACTTTAATATGAAGTTATATATTTCATCAAATCTTGACAAAAGACTTTGAGAATTCATTAGAACTATTGAACTGTTTATAAAAAATTACTGTTTCCCTGGTCATTAAAAATATTCATCTGTCAAAACATTATTAATTTCTTTAGTGTAATGTATATTATGTATTGAAATGTTATTAATTAATTTCTGCAGTGCTTGTGCTATTATATATTTACCACTATATTTAATTTGTAGGCTGCTATTGAAAACAAAATACGAAGAATCAATTAAAATGCAAATAGTACCCAGATTTTTCACAATAGCATATCTTTTGGAACATCATTTTATTATGTTCGTTAATAAAATTATTTAATAGATTACAATTTGACCACAACGGCACCGAAAAAAAAACCAAGTTGGTATATTTACAAGTACTTTTTAGATTTTGCAGCGTTTTTTCTTCCACTCTGATTCCCTTCACAACATTTTCGAATCCACCCATAACAATCACCCAATCTCTGGTCGTAAAAGTTTTAGTTAAGTCTGCAATACTAGCCACCACATCTTCCAGCAGAGCATTTTGCTTAACCACTGATGAAATATTAAAATCTGCGTTTAGGTCCTTGTCCAATATTTGTGTGAAGTTCTTAGCCAAATGATCTCCTAGAATAAGTATTTTATTTTTAGGTTTGGGAATTTTTACACCGCAATGGCCTGAAAATTTTTTTGGTCTGTTTGATATGAGTCCTTTAGAAATGGAAACTGTGTTTCTTGTCTATACATATCCCTCTCAGCTTCCAAAACCTTAATAGAAGTTAACATTTCTGTATTCATTTGTTTGAGCTCCTGTATTTCTGATTTTAATCTGGAACACTCCTTTTCAGGTGAGGCTGTATTACTTGAACTGGTGTTGATGTTCATATCCATAGGCACAACAAAGTAGGCATTTTTACTTTTTGCATCAGATAACATTTGTCGCAGTTTTTTAAGCTCAATGGAATTAGAATCATTTTCAGCCTCCATATTTCTGATACTATCTAAGAGGCTTTTGTTTAGGTCTTGCAGCTCCCTCATTTGTGTTTCCAAATTCCATTTTGCCTCTTCCAAAGCTTTAATATTTGCGATGAACTCGACTTCTGTTCTTTTCAACTCTTGTATATCAGTGGCCAAGGAGGCATTTAGTTTATTTAAATTATCAAGTTGAGACATATTTTTCTTTTCTGCGTCAAATACTTCTTCAAATAAACGGCTGTTACGCTTTATCCTGTCTATATGTCTATTTTTGTCTTGGATTTCGTTCTGAAGAGAGGCGATTTGCTCAATGTAAGCCTTTTCCTGGTCTTGATGATTATTATAGCTCACCTGACAATTTTCAGAACAAAGAATTTTGTAACCTCCCAAATTTACGATTCCCGAAATCCGTTCCATACAACTGGGATGGAATATCGCATAACATAGGATGCAACAGTAGTTCTGAAAGTCTTTATTTTTGCAGCACTTAAATTGTCGTTGCATTTTACTTTATAGTTCATAAAAATGTTTTAACGTCTCACTACGCTAAAACTCCCCGATGGGAATTGAAATCCTTATCAGTTGGCGATAAGAACTTCAAAAATGTGCATCTATTATAGGTTTTTTACTGATGGTATTTAAATTAAATCAAATCGTCACACTTATGCAGGCATTTTCCACTTTTACTGGATCACTGCTAGTCATTATACAACACCAATTAGTTCATTGCATAGCACAGAGTCTTCCCTACATTTCAAGACTAGACACATATATATTATGTTTCACTAACAACGTAAAAAACACGAAAATATCGGAACAGATCTTTACTAGTTGTTTTCAACGGTAATAGGTTAGTGTATATGTTCAAGAAATTGAGACCAACCTTCTTATGACGAAGTTGAGTTAAAAAGTAACGGATGGAACATTAATTTAAATAAGGAAGAATTTTTCTTATTTAACACAGTTAAGTTTTTTATATATTTTTTGAATGTATGTAAAATGTTTTTTTTTTGTTTTTTTATGACATGAATATTAAAATATTATTATTATTATTTCTATTTTTTCCCACATGGTTGTGATATTATTTTGGGCTCACGGGCTATTATTTATATTATTTTCATGGTGATATTCTCACTTAGGTCAACTGATGTTGGAAGTTTACACATTTCGCGGTATGTACTATCAAAAAGAGAGGTGTGTCAAGATCAAGGTTTTACGAAGATTAGTAAAACCTTGAGTAAGTAGAATACTACAGATTCTATCTAAATATTATAATAATAATAATTATTAATAATATTATTTTTATTATTATTGTTAATAATAATTATTATTATTATAAGTACATATTTATACTATTTACATAGTTCATTTCCCTCCAGTAAAGTACACCATGTAAAATAGCACAATTAAAAAATTCTTAACTCACATTTTAAGAGCTTCCCATGTTGAAAAGGGCTGGACACGCCACTGATCAATACTAAGTAGAAATTCAAGCTCAGAGTAAGATAAATCAGGATTGAGGTTAAACTTGTACTCTATGTGACGGAGGAACTTGCGTTGCTGAATTCGTTCTAGCTTACGCTTGAAGATCTGGTAATTGGATCTGGTAAACTGTAGAGGCATACTCCAAATGTGGACGCACAAGACTTATGTAGAGCAGTTTAATTGAACTTTAAATTAATTTAAAAGTTTCAAAGATTTTAGAGCAATGACACTGATGTGATCATCGAAACTAAAAGATTTACCAAGTAACACTCCCAGATCACAAAGTGAGTCAACAAGATCAATTTCGGAGATTTCATAGTATAAGAAAATAAGATATCGTTTTTTTGATCTATTGAACAACATAAACTTCTCAGCATTAAGTTCTATATCGTTCCTATTGCACCACAGCAGTAACCTATCTAGGTTGGCCTGCAATTGCAGATAGTCTCTAATGAAATAATCCTATAAAACTTTATCATTTATGACGAGATTAAAGAGCAAGGATCCCAAGTGGGACCCCTGAGGCACACCTGAAGGAACTTTTATTGTTTTGGATTTGAAGTTATTATAGCGAACGATCTGTGTTCTCCCTGACAAGTAACTGTCTACCCAAAAAAGCATTGGTCCATTCACACCAATCATATGAAGTTTAAAGATAACCAACTTATGGTTGACCTTGTTGAAGGCCTTGGGTAAATCAGTGTACACTGAGTGTATTTAGTACCCATCCTCCAAGGCCCTCGACAGGCAGTTTTTTGGGAGAAATCCAAATTGCTAAACAATAACTGTATAATTTAACATGGAGGACAGATAATCTATTACAATGTTCTTGCAAACTTCAGGGATTGAGCTCGATATACTAACTGATCAATATTTCTGTGCGAGAGATTTGATTCCAGATGTAAAAAACAGAGCCACAAAACTAGATTTCCAGACATTTGGAAATTTGACAATTTTTAAAGATTGCTGAAATATATGCAGGAGTAGGTGAGAGAGAATAAAGCTGGTATTCTTAAGAAGTATAGGGTGAACCCCATCCGGTTCAAGACCATTGCTTAGATCTAAGGAGTATTATATAGACGTCAGATATATGTATATACCAGAAATGTATATTAAGAATGTTATTTGATATTACAGCAGTTCGAACATCAGACGTCCTTGAACAATACATACTAGTAAAGAAATCAGCAAAAAAAAATTGTAATCTCTTGGCCATTCTAGCTGGTAAAATCATTATATGCAACTCTCGGTAAATCTCTAGATTTTAGTTTTGAATTTACAAAATTATAAGTTTTTTGCTAGACCACTATCCAATTATCCTCGACACACATTATATAGTTGCAATATGTGTTCTCAGCTAAATTCTTACAAAGGCGTTTGACCCTACTAAATTCCTGGTAGTTTTTGCTTTCTTTATGAGAGATTGTTTTAGAAAAATATTATGCTTAAATTCTGGAGAAAACCACTTGGGGAACTTTCTAGTGCTAATTCGCTTAATGGGCACATAAGAGTCTATCGCTACATTAACTATCTGAAAAAAATATCTAACATCTCCTCTAGTGATTTATTCCTAAACCGGACATCCCAGTTCACTGCACCAAAAAATCACTAATCGAATGGTAGTCTGTACTTTTAAAGCACCTATAAAAGCCATCTGCATATTCCTGAGGATCATTGTTATCGTGCTTTGTGACTCGAATATGCAAGAACGGGTAATAACCATCTTGTGGGACGAGTTCTTCATCAGCCAATGACACAACCGTAAGGGGGTCCACGAAAAACACGAGATCCACCAGTGATTCATATACATTTGTAATATTATTTAATTGATATAAATTGTGGAGTGCACCCATACTGGATATTAATTTTATAGATCCGACCTCATTTGCTGATGCCATAATCTACGCCATGATAATCAAGAAAATTTAGGCAGTTTTCGTTTTAAATGCAATTTTGCTTAGTTAAGCTACTAACTACGCCTAAATTAGAAGCCTAAAATTGTAATGAATTTTTTATCCGATTTCAAAACTCAAAAAACTAATTAAAAGAATAAATTAATTTTAAGCTTTATTGGAATGTAAATTAAAAATTCATAGTCATCATCATCACTTCCGGTAACATTGGAGGTGAACAGAATTGTCAAACATTAATAAAATTAATAAAAATTGACAAATATTCGTATATTAATAATAAAAAAACATTAATTCCTTGAATAATAGTTATAAGAACTTGTCGTCCCAAGGGACTTTGTTAATAATGGTAAATAAATATTACATATAGACAGGAAAAAAATAAAAACCCAACACAAAAAAAACGCTCACTGTAATAAAGATATAATCAATATTTAATCGCTTAAAAAGTCGACCCTCTGCTTGCTTTTTATGAATAAACAAATACATATAGAAAATAACTTTATAAAATTAATTTGAGTTGTCGTAGGAGAAATAGTATACATTATTTGTGTCAAAGTTATCGTTAGAAGGATTTCCGCACTCGTTTGAAAACTACCACTTTCAACACTTGTTATGTATTTCAACAGGAAGTTATATGTAACAAAAGCATAAATAAAAAATCGAGTGCCTCTTTGAACTAATTCAAAGAATTTTCTAAAAAGTGATTATGATCTTGTGTGGTAAATTTTAAGATTAAACACCACAGGACTTACTTTACCCCTTAAATCATACCTGTTGCTACCCTCATAACTTGTCTAACCAAAGTTAGATTTGCTCAATAAAAATACAAATACCATATTTAGGCAAATTTAAACATACATTTGTTTTCTTAAATAATATGGCTTCATTTCAGACTAGCAACTTTTCCCTCAACAAAGTATTCGAGACTTTCAAATTTAGTTGGTGCAGATATTCATATTCCAGGGAATATCCGGGTAATAGGTGGCGGGACCTCGGCCCTTGAAATAACCACTGTCAACAACAGAACTTATAATTTAAGCAGTAATATAAGTAACAATTATTGTAATATTCCGCAACCTAGGGACATACCAAGGGATGAAAATGACCTAATTACCTTATTTAATATTTTTGAGTCAAACAACATGACTTGGACTTTACCAAAAGATTTAAATCTAAAGAGTTTAAATGAATATAAAAAAATTATAGATCTTGTGATCGGGTCAGACGCGGTCGCGAAATTAATCTCATTAACTTAAATGACTATAGGTATCTAAGCCATGAAAATTTAAGTATTATAGGGCAAATAAATATAAAACATTTCAAAACCAATTTAAATTACCATCCAGACCATGTATTTTATCATCCTCATTTGAATTGATGGAGAAATCCTGTCAGAGAGCTGTGTTTTTCATGAATCAAACATAAACCATCAGCAGCATGTAACACGTTTTTTGTAATTACATTTACCATCCCCAAGTACACTAAGGTAAGTACATATTATTGATTTCTGCTTTTAAAGGTAAAGTGTAATATATGATAACTTTACCCTATAATATATAATAATTATAAACTATTTCTCCGTCAAAGGTAATATTTAAACTAATAGGTGAAAATGGTATCAAATAACAATTAAGTATATAAAAAAATTTAAAATTCTGTATTTTTTCCTTAATTTTTAAACCGCCGCGCTGCGGTATAAATCAAGGTAATTTATTATTTCGAAGATGATATATGTACTCGAATTTGTTTCTTTTTTCGTTCAGCTCGTTAAAGGAAAAATTGCAAAATCGCAAGTTTCAGCTCCTATTTTCTGGTACACCCGGTAGTTACGATTTTGGCGCAATGATAATAGAGTCTTCTTTTGACACCAATTACAATATATCAAAATTTCAAACGTGATATCTCTAAAACATGCAACCTGAATAAAAAATTAATTAACAAACTATACATTTTTAATTAAATATAGAATATTGCAGGTAATATAATGTATTTTAAACAGAGCAACCCGCTGTAGAGTAATTTAAAAGGGTATATATACACTCCAAACGAACAAGTTTAAATAAAACCGATTATTTGAAAAACACCAATTGTAAAAATTATTTAGAATTAAAGAATATCTATAGTAAGTCTATTGAATGATTGTAAAAATATAAATTTTTAAATTAAACTGCTTTTTTATACTTGCAATGATAAAATGATGGGCAATATCGCTAAACCTTTATGCCACAAATCCAGAGAAATTAAACTCTACTAAAAGCACAATTTAGAGACCAATTAAAATCAGTTAGTAATACTTGACATTTTTGTATATGGATCTTCGGCAAAATTAATACATAGTTCATAGTTTCATTGCACCTTTTTATTGTACAACCTAAGGCATACACTTTTTAACATCCCCATCTTTGAAACCAAAATTCACCCCCTACATAATACCGTTTCGAAACGGCGATTGTGCAGAGGACAAAAACTACATTTTCAAGCTAAATCTCTCCGATAGTTAACAGCGATAACGATAATTTATAACAGTCGCGTTAACAATTATTGGGACCATAATATAAACATAACTAACTAACTAATATATAATGATAAATTTGAGGGCGTAAATCAGCAATACAAAATAATAAAAATTAAAAAGATTAGTAACATTTTACTTCGTGCTTCTCAAAAACCAAAAAACCGTAAAAAACACAATATTTATAAATTGCGCATCTTTTACTGACACAAGAAATGTTCATTCATCAACATTCATTAAGATTCATAATTATTATTGAAAAAAACTTGACCAGATTCCCAACCTAAGTTGAAGAAATGGTAATTACATTTTGGGTTAACCTGTTTTAAAACTGACTTGACATATACATGTATATTTGTTAGTATATATGAATTATTCAGGCTGGTTTCTCTAAAAGGGCTGATGCAGAAAGTCCCAAAACATAGTCCGTTTTATTAAATCAAAATGGCAACAAAAGCATTCCTTAGATTGAAGACCGGGGAATAATTGTATGAAATCTTAAACCAAGAGGATAATTAGTTTTAAGAGACTGCCTTTTTAGGCCTATAAAATTGCTGCTCAGGATATATAAGATAAAAAGTTAAAGATTAGCAAATTGGATTTGCTTTGCAATTCTACTAAAAACATTATTCTGGAAAGATGTTATTTTCACACGGGAAGAATCGTGCAATACTGGTAAGCTAAGATCAATTTTAAAGAAAGATTTACTAAAACAGTAAAACATTAGCGAACAGTTTCATCAATGATCAAGAGTGAAGTGATGTCTTTTTTTTCGGAAGGCTTCTTAACGTATTTCCCGATTTAAAAACGGTTTTGATGTTGAAATATCTGGATGTTCTCCGAATCTTTTCAGATGTTCCTTTAATGTAGGATATTGTGAGAAATGGTGTTTTCCTTAGATCAGAATGTGTCGTAGTATGATGATCATTTGGTAATTTTGATATTGTATTACATATTAACCTTTCATAGTAACCATTCTGCAACAGACCCTTTTTTATGTTTTCAGTTTCAAGAATGAATGAGTGCAAAAGTGTTTGGTATGTGTCACTTTATTGATGTCATATTTGAATGTTTTACAAAATATCATTGTCTGAAAAAAACTGTGTTTATAAGCAAGGTAACTGCCTAGTTTATACAACTCGGCTCACTCGTAACCCATTGTATTAAGCAACAAGAATTAGGATTCTTTCATAGCTCTCTATCCGCCGGCATAAAGCGAAATAAATGCGGATACCGCCAGTGCTTTAGTAATCTTCAATGCCTAGATGACTAAACTCTGTATTGAAAAAAAAAAGTAAAAAATATTAAAACACATTTTGAATTTAGTATTTTAGTTGATAATACAAGATTTAATGATGCCAGCTGTACTTCACAGCCTTAGCAATTATTTATTATTTTTTTGGTTAATTACAATTAAGACTCCAAATTTCAAACCAATGTGTTAAAGCAGTGAACATTAAGCATGTGACAAATTTACTATGTTTAGCTAATATGACAAACTTGCAGGTTAGGACCGTTAAAGAAAATCTAATCGGTAAACTACGTTTCAAATTATTATTGTTTTGTTTATAATAATTATAGAATTTATAGTAAACAGCTATGTAATTTTCTCTAGAGCATGCTTCCATGCTAAAAACGCTACTGCATTACCCTAATTGTATGGTTTTATGGGGTTCAAACTAATTCCCATTTTCCGTGACACCCAAAATTTACCAATCGATAAATGCATTTAAATTCTTTAAACATAGCTTTAACGTTTTTATTGTCAAACTCTCCTGTATCGTCTCTAATGCATCTTCTGGGATCTTCACGCAACATATTATAAAGATCGGATTAAATAACTAAATGCATAATGTGCTACTTCACCAGACTTAATATTTTTTGGATATTATTTTGAAACACTTGTTAGTAAATCAGTTTGTTTATTGTTAGAAGCCTATTTATTAGACTTTTTTCTTAGCTATTAGACATTTTCCAAGACAGCCAAAATTTACCGATCAATAAATGCGAATTAAGTTCTTAAACGATAGCTACGTGTTTACCGTTTTTATTATCAACCTCTTCGATATCTTTCATCAGCACAGGGTACCTTCCTGCATCTTCACATAACATATAAAGGTCCGATTAAATAACTAACTGTATAATGTGGAAGATCAGCACACCACATTTTATTCGATATTATTTTGAAAAACGTGTTAGTCAAATCAGAGTTTTTTTATATATTTAGTTGTAGGATTTTCAATATCATGTTTAATTTTGTTTATTGTTAGAAGCCTAATTATTAATTTCTTTTGCGCAGGGCATTATGCGGACAGACAAATAGCAAAACGTCTAAGTTACATGAAATGCGCCCTTTAATAAAAAAATAAACACAAATTGAAGTTATTTTTAAAAATAAGCTTCATATTTTTCACTCACCCTTCCAACAATTCCTCAGAGTCCCATATCCTCATAGAACCTCCTACAATTTCTCCAACGTTTGGTAGCAAGACATCCACGCTTTCCGTCAATCGGGTATCCTCCGGGCACTTACTCATGTAGAATGATTTTATATTAGCGGGAAATCTGCATAACATGATAGGTTTATTTATTTGATCTGTCATTTTGCGTTCAGGCATTTCGGGAATATCCTATAACATTAAACAATTGGTCATAAAAAAGTGAAACTAATTATATTGTTTTCCCAATAGTTAACAGTATTTTTCAGTTTTAACACGTTTGACTGAAATACGGCGAACGTATTTGGAAATTTGTAAAAATTAAATTAGGTATTTTTTTATTTGCGAGTTTAAATCCCTACCTCCCCAAATTCATAATACGTCCCATCTTCCTTAGTAATGTTGTTCTTCTTTAAATATTCAATTGCCTCAGAATAGTTTATTCTTAAGAATGGTCTAGTTGGAACTTGGAAATTCGGGTTTAGTTCGTGGACAATGTAACCATATGAAGATTTGAGAACTCTATCCACCACATCACATATTAAATCTTCTAGTCTGTCCAGTAAATCATCGAACGAAATGAACGGACATTCAGCTTCAACGTGAGTGTATCTGAAGCAAACATTGTAAACATAATATATAAAATATCAAAATATAATATAGAAATATCAAATCAAATGTCGAACTACAAATACAACCACAGGAACGTTTAATGAAAATTCATAGTTATAGATATTTTCAACAGGGACGTAAGACGGGTTGGTGGGAGCCCCCCAAAATTGTTCGGGTTGGAAAATTAGCTAATACCAATTACAATGCTGCTTTCGTTATGTTCAAAGAACCTGTTTTTGCTGCAGATATTACCAAAAACTTCTCGCTACATTTAGAACGCTAGGATGAGTTAAAGACGCTCCATGATGATAGGCTGAAATTACCGGATAATGTGCAAATCCAGGTCATAGCTGAAATGGTTACAACCTCTTTAACATCATTCCAAGCAAGCGACTGAAACATGAGACGTTTCAACATCGTCCATTAAAAATATTTTAAAAAAGAACAATTTTCATAATTACAAATTTCAAATGGTACATGGTACATGGAAACTAGAACTGTAATTTTTGTTTCAAAAACTAGAGTTATATGTCCCAAATTTTGCGGCGATTACTATGGGCAGAATATTTTTGTCCGAAAGGCGTTAATTTCAATTCAATTCGAAATATGTATATTTAATACATATTTTGACTAACACTTCAGACAATATTATATACATTTTAAAATTACTGAGACGTTCACTAAGTCAATATTACGTACATATACAACGAAATGTAGAGAATGTTAGATCTAAAAAGTTGTTTGTAAATACTTTTCTGTGTACATCTCACTTTTAAACGGCAATGGGGTCATACGATTCATCATCAATGTCTCATCGAGTAGATTAATGTTATTAGAACGTTACACGCATTATCAAAGAACTGGCGGCGTGTTAAAGTTTAGCCAATAAAAATTCGAAAAAAAAGTAAAAATAAGCAAGGTTTACCTCTCTACTGGAAAAGGTATTTTTAAATCTTCATTTACTTCCAGACAGTAAAAAAGTCTGTTTGAAAACTCCTCACGAACATTTTGAAATGTGCCAACATCAATATTGTGACAGGCAGCAGGTATTCTTTCCTGTAACTCAAAAACAGAAACTGACTGGGTTAGGTATACTTTTTGTTTTAGGAAACCCCATTAAGTCTAAGGGTTGTAAGTAGGGCGACCTAACAGGCCATTCGATTGGGCCTCGAGGACCAATCTTTTCAGTTTTTGCTAAAATGCCAAAAATGCACCATCCTTTTGGAAAACTGGTTCCAGGTCAAATTCATCAGGATTCTCTTCCAGTATTTCAAGAATGAGGTGTTCAACTGTATTTTCCAACATGGAGGTCGCTCCGACATATCAGACGGCCAGAAAAACGCCCATTAAAATTGTTTCCGTAAATAAAGATAGCTTTAGTTTTTTCCGAAGAGGAACGTGAATACGACATCTTCAGTACAATATCGAATTTTGTTTAAAGAAACGAACAAGTCACTGAATATTAGTGATAAAGTTGTTATTACATTGCAACAATTCAAATCAAATAATCCATCTTATCTAAATTTGCTTGACTAATAATAACAGATTTTTTTTTGTATACCATTCTGTTTTAATACTATCTTCCGTATGATGTAATGTTAGATCAACAAAGTTAATTTGGTTGTTTTCCTCGATTTCAATAGTAAATTGTAGCCATCAGTGATATTTATTGAAATGCTTTAAAATATTTTCGGTTTGGTCAATGGGAATTATAGTTATACAATCATCAAGATAACGGTATATTAAATTCTACTTTACTCAGGACACATTCTTCAAGATCTTCCATTACCAATTGAGCCACAACACTCGATGTTTCCATAGCACAACCCCCTGTTTGTTTATGTAATTGAATTTCATATATAAAATAAACAATTAGGAAAATAGCCAAAAATACCACATACACCACCAAAATACTCAAGAAAATAGAAGAATTTTTTTGTTCAGATGCGAATCAGAAAATGTACAACTAACTTTCCTTAATTTTAAAATATCTCACATAACATTTGAAAATGTAAACTTAGCACGTAAATATAAGCAAGATATCTTATCAAAATTTATTTTAACTACATTAAATTTATTAATTACAGGAACGACTTTATGTATAAAAATCGGTAAATTTCCTTTACCCAGAACTTCCCTCATTATGATTTTGTTTCCATTTGTTAGGAATAGTGCAGTGTGCCCCATTTTAGTTCAGTACATAGTCACAGTATATATGTGTTACATATACTGTCTGTCCTCATATTGGATTCCAACCAATATTTTACTATTTTCTTTCTACCTATGCCACATTTGACTTTTGGGCATAATTTAAAATAAATTCAATAAGTAGTTTTTTTGACACATACCGCCATTTTGTTACGTCATGTTGAATTCGTACCAGTTTATCCAATTTTCACATTTAATTTTTCTGCAAAATTTAAAGTCAACTGAACAATATTTTTTACGTTTACTTTTTAAAAATTTTATTTGACCGCCATTTCGTTTCGCCATCTTAAATTAAAACCCATATTATCAGTCTTTACCTATTCCGTTGATCCGCAGATATTTCCCAGATATATTGTTGTTATGTTCGAGTGGTGCATTATTTGGGGTTAGGATGCAGGAAATAAACAACAAAAGCCTTTTTTAAATTAGCGAAACCCATATTATCAGTCTTGACCTACAACGATGATCCGCAGATATTTCCTAACCCCAAATAAGACACCACTACAATATCTAGGAAATATCTGCGAACCAAGGAAGTAGGTAAAGACTGATAATATGGGTTTCATGCAGGATATACAAATCTATATATGTGTCCCGAGGATACAATAGTTTCGAAACGTCGGAGATTTAAAAAAAAGACCTGTTAATTTTACTGGATCCTAACCCTAAATAATACATCACTTTAACATAAAAACATGAGGATCGTCAACGAAAACCATTTACAAACTTAATATCTGCGGACCAGCGTTGTGGGTAAACACTGTTAATATGGGTTTCATGCAGGATTTTACTGGATCCTAACCCGAAATAATACACCACTCTAACATAACAACAAGAGGACCATTAACGAAACCATTTAGAAACTTAAATATCTGGGAAAAATCTACGGATCAACGGAGTAGGTAAAGACTGACAATATGGGTATATATATATATATATATATATATATATATATATATATATATATATATATATATATTATATATGTATCAATGTATCATCAAATGCTCTAGAGAAGTCTACCAAAACCAGAGTAGTAATAAGTATTTTATTAGATGCACGTAAAACATCATCAATAACATTTGTTAGAGCAACAGCTGTACTGAAGTCTTTCCCGAAACCACACTGAAAATCTGGAACAATTTTATTAGAGGTAGCAAATGTAAACATCTGTTTGTGTAAAACCTCAAGAATTTTTGACAGAACGGGTAAAATACTTATAATTCTAAGATCATTAAAACGAGTGGGATTAGATATTTTCGGCAGAGGTCAATCAACTGACAACTTCCATTGACTTGGAAAATAATGGGACTCAATACAGCAGTTAATGATGTGTAGCTATGTCAATAAACGGGGTGCAGTTAAGTTATTTTTAAATGAATTATTGTCATAAAAATTAATTTTGTTTTACAATCAGAAACATCCTGAACATAGGTACGAAAAAAAAATTTTATTTCGTTGGGAGCACTTATATTTCTTGTGACAGACATGTTGTTTGTAGGGCATGTATTTACATTTTTTTAAAGCTGACCAAGTTTTCGGGGGTTTAAGTCCCTTTGCAGCGAATCTATATAAGCTTTTTTTCTCTTCTACCCATAGATAAAGGAAAATTACGTAAAAATTGGTAATGATCTCAGTCATTATTATTTTTTGTTCTTTTAAATTTTTGATAAGCCGAATCTTCAATAAATAGAAGAAAAAGAAAAACTCTTCCAAAAAATTAAATCGAACAATAAAAAATAAGTTCGATTATTAAACAAAAAATCCAGCTAAACAAAAAACAACATCCTTATGAGTAAAAAATCTAACAAACCAAGACATTCCAAATTATGCAATGGAAATATTGAGCTTGGGACTTAGTTTTGCAACGGAAATAAATCACGATAACCTCTTACCCACTACTGATATATTATGTAATATTGAAAATGGTATAAATCATTTGAAATGTGAAGAAAAGGATGAAATAAGATCCAAATCTTGTAATATTTTAACAAACTTTAAAAATAAACTAAAAAATCAAATCAAAAATTTAACAAACACCCAAACCTTTTTAAAACACAACGCTCATATAAGAGAACTAAAAGCTGATAAAACAAATAAAACTGTTTTAATGAATTCCGCTGACTATAATAGTAAAATCAATGAATTATGAAATGATACAAAAACATATAAAACAATTAAATAAACTAGATGCTACAAACCAATACCCAAAAAAGAACGAGGTAATTGACTATTGGAATATATATATATATATATATATATATATATATATATATATATATATATATATATATATATATATATATATATATACAGGGTGATTCACGGTGGATGGAACCTTAGACGCTTCTGAAGAATGGGTGAATGGATCTTTATAAAATTTTGGTTACCAGCATAAATGACATTGGCCT
The DNA here is from genome assembly GCA_030620095.1 of Kuschelorhynchus macadamiae. Lineage (NCBI taxonomy): Eukaryota > Metazoa > Arthropoda > Insecta > Coleoptera > Curculionidae > Kuschelorhynchus > Kuschelorhynchus macadamiae. Next base: position 46,453 of record JAUTXW010004121.1, read on the forward strand.
ATCGTTTTAAAATATTTTCAGGCTTACAGTGTTGCCGCTTCTACCCAAAACAGGTGGCAACATCGCTATTTTAAATAAAATGCCCTTCGTTTTTTTACTCTTTCTGAAATTACACGCATTTTTGGGCACCTTTCTAAATACTTCCCTAAACTATCTGTAGAAGTTTTCCAGGAATTAATTGATTTGAGTTTTTTTATCGAAAACAAGACCTCAAATAAATCAGAATTTCTTCCAAGTCTAAAGCAATTTTAATCGAAAATTTGGGCTAAGGTTAAATAATACCTTTAGGTATTTGATTTTTTTCTCATATCTTGGTTGAAGCATACAGGGTGCCCCAGAAATAAATGTATGTTGGTAACTTGTAAAAGCGCGAGAAAATCGATTTTTTTAAATGGGGCACCCTGTATATTAATACTGATTTGAGAAGCTGATAAAAGTAGCTTTCTAATAATGTATACTTTTCCTATACCTAACTCTTCACGTTTTTTATTTATAAGTATTTCTTTATGAAATATTATAATAACGGGTTATCTTCAATGGATTCTAATAGTAGTGTGCCATGAAAATAATTGTTGTGAGACGCCATGATAGTTTGCTTTGACAGAAGTTTTATTCTTGCGCTTCTGATTCTAAGTCAAAGTTGAAATGGAAGTGAATAATATTTACTCGAATACAGTTATAATGAATTTATTTATTCTGCATGGTCAGTGTAATAAGATTATCAAGAGAACGTGTAGAAAATTTAATGAAACGTATCCAGATTTACCACAAATGAATATCAAAAAATTCATTCGAATCAAGAACAATTTTAAAGATTTTGGTTCAGCTTTAAAACCACCGAGAAACTTGCCCAGACCGGTGACTTCTAATGAAGAAAATGAAATTAACGTTTTGGCATACTTTTACACATACCCTCATTTCTCCATACGTGGCGCAGAAGAAGATTTGGGCATTACATTTTCATCAATACATAGAATTTTAAAAAAGCATAATATGCACGACTACAAGTTCACCGAAGTCCCACTTAAACCTCAAGATTTTCGGCAAAGAGTCGAATTTTGTGAAATGTTACTGACACGTACACAGGAAGATCCTCTTTTTTTAAGAAAAGTTATATGGATCCATGAGTCAAAATTTTGTTGGGCCAATAAAAATCCACACGCTACAAGAGAGGGACGATTTCAAAAAAAATTTAGTTTTAATGTCTTCTTTTTGCTAATGGATAATCAAATTATGTATTTGATGTACGATGAACAACTCACTTCCATAAAATACTTAGATATTCTATCACAAGTGGTCGAGGAGTTTACAGATGGTCTGGCACTAGAGGATTACTGAAGAAGTTGGTACCAACTTGACGGGTCTCCAGCACATTGTACGGCGGAAGTGACTGCAGAGCTAGATCGAATTTTCGATGACCGATGGTTAAGTCGCCTAGGACCGTGGAACATTACTCCTTTAGATTTTCATTTATGGGGTACACTAAAGGAAAAAGTTTTATCACACTCCAGTAAATACTAAAGAAGAACTAGTACATCAGGTCATTCAAGCATTTCAACATATTGATCCTGATGAAATAAGAAGAGTTACAACGGATGGTGTCAATACTGGTTTATTGAAGTGTTTAGAGGTTAATGGGCAACATTTTCAACAGTTGCTCAAAAATCTGTGTAGTGACATTTTTCCAAATTTCTATTTAATTTTTGTACTTTTAGTTTATAATTTATCATTTTAAATTTCTTGGTGGTTTTAAAGCTAAACCAAAATCTTTAAAATTGTTCTGGATTCAAATGAATTTTCTGATATTCACTTGTGGTAAATCTGGATACATTTCATTAAATTTTCTACACGTTCTCTTGATAATCTTATTACACTGACCATGCAGAATAAATAAATTATAATTGCTTTTTTATTTATTTACCTACTTATTTACTTTGATCTTAACTATGACTTAAAATCAGAAGCGCAAGAATAAAACTTCTGTCGAAACAAACTATCATGGCGTCTCACAACAATTGAATCGTTTATTATTTAAAGTTCAGAGGTTCACATTTTTAAATTTTACACCAGACATAAAAAAACTTCTCTAACTTTTATTCTTTTACTTTTTTTATATTTCAAATTGTAGCCAATAAGTTATACCAAAAATAAACTTTGATTGTTTTTGTAAGTAACTGTACTTGTATTTTTACACTTTTTAACTTTTTAGTATACGGACTTGTGCCCTTTTAATAAGAAATACGAAAAACAAAACATCTAAAAACGAGTATTAAGAAAACAATTTATTCGTTATTAAATATACATAAACCAATGCAAATAAGGATACAAAACAAAATATTTTTCTCTAGTTAGCAGTACTTTTTAGAGTGTATGATTAAATAAACTTTTAGAAATAATATTTTAAAAATCGGTAAAACGCCTGAATTTTTACAAAACAATAATAAACCAGGTTGCCCCTGTGATTAGAATAGAAGGCTTGGCCAAACGTTTTTAAATTTTACACCAGACATAAAAAAACTTCTCTAACTTTTATTCTTTTACTTTTTTTATATTTCAAATTGTAGCCAATAAGTTATACCAAAAATAAACTTTGATTGTTTTTGTAAGTAACTGTACTTGTATTTTTACACTTTTTAACTTTTTAGTATACGGACTTGTGCCCTTTTAATAAGAAATACGAAAAACAAAACATCTAAAAACGAGTATTAAGAAAACAATTTATTCGTTATTAAATACACATAAACCAATGCAAATAAGGATACAAAACAAAATATTTTTCTCTAGTTAGCAGTACTTTTTAGATTGTATGATTAAATAAACTTTTAGAAATAATATTTTAAAACTCGGTAAAACGCCTGAATTTTTACAAAACAATAATAAACCAGGTTGCCCCTGTGATTAGAATAGAAGGCTTGGCCAAACGTTCCTCATTTTTATGATATTTTACTGCATTGGCGTAGCCAGGGAAGGGGGCAAATATGGGCAGCTGCCTACCTTCTAGGCGCATTTCGAATTTGTATTGAAAATAAATTTTATGATAAAATAACCTCGGTTTTATACTCAATGAACAACATAATTAACTGCCTGCCTCCCTAGACAGTTTTTCTGGCTACGCCAGTAAAATTTTGTACATACTTTTCTTTATTGTAGATTTTCTTTTTTTTATTCCCGGGCTCTAAATTATCCAGACATGCTTACACTCGAAAAACGTTAACAAACTAAAAACGTACTAACAAAAATGAAACAATATCTTTGCAGTCCGCATTAGAGGGAAAAATAAGTGGCGGTGAGTGCATAAAGTAGGTATTACTTTAAACTGTTTTGTTCCAAACCAACTTTACAAGTTTATTACATGGAATGTAACATATAACAATAGAAAATAATAATAATAAAGTTGTAATAAATGAAAAAACTCCTATGTTATAATTCAATATAATATAAAAACTAAGTTGAAACAAATATTCTTAAAAAAATCTATTCATTTTCATTTTTGTAAGAAATGCATTTTTAATTGTTTTTTAAATATTGGTAATTTTGTTGTATGTCTTATAGTCTCTGGTAAGTTATTATATATTTTTAAACCATCGTGGAGAATTCATTCTTTTCCATTATTAATAATAGAGTGTATTAAAACGCAAATTTGGAAATTATAAATATTCTGTAAGTTTATATAGGTTAATAAAAAGTTCCAAATATGGTAGTTTATAAATACATTTTAGAGTTTTATTTTGCAATTGTTTTAAAGGTTTAATATGTGACGAACACGCAGATCCCAAATTGAAATTAAATATTGGAATTTAGAATATATTAAAGAATAATATATGTTTTTTAAGAATTTTAATTGTACGAAATATCTTGCTTTGTATAATACTCCTATTAATGGAGTTATAGCAGTTCTTATACTCTGAATATGATTTTTCCAACTTAAGTTTTCATCTATAATTAATCCTAAACATTTTGTTGTATTTGAATATTTAATTTTGTTATTGTTTATTACTATTGGGGAAATACCAGAATTTATCTTTGTTTTACTTATTAACATAAAAGAAGATTTACTAAAATTTAATGATAGTTTGTGAGATTTAAGCCAGGAACAAATTAATTCTAGATCATGTTTTATATAAAAAAATAATTCATTTAAATTATCAGCAAAATAAATAATTGTTGTGTCATCCGCAAACAATTGAATATTGCCTTTTAAATTTAATTTAGAAACTGAATTTATATAAATTAAAAATAAAATTGGCCCCAATATTGATCCTTGTGGTACTCCACAAACTATTTCTTTTTGATTACTTATTGCATTATTTATTTGTACAAACTGTCTGCGCTTACTTAGATAATTTTTAAGTAAATTATACATATTGCTCCTTATTCCAATATTATATAATTTTCGTAAAAGAATATGATGATTTACTGTATCAAAGGCCTGACACAGATCCAAGGAAGTAAACAGCAATTTTTATTATCATCAACTTTAATTTGAATATCTGTTATGACATCCATAACAGCTGTTTCCGTATCCCTGGATCTGCGAAAGCCATATTGTTTATTAAAGAGTAAATTTTCATTTTCCAAATATGGATTTAATCTATTAGTAATAATTTTTTCTATAATTTTAGAAAACACTGGTAATATAGATATTGGTCGATAATTATTACATTCATTTCGTTTTTCACTTTTAAATATTGTAATTATCTTAGCAATTTTCATTTTTTCTGGAAAAAACCTTTATGAATAGAAATTTTTGTTAAAAAAATTAATATAGGAATTAATTCTTTTTTTGCATATTTAATAATTTTAATAGGAATATTGTCAAAACCAGCAGCTTTTTTAGCATCTAAACCATCAATAATTTCTTCCATTTCATCATTTGAGATTTCTCCCGGATCAATAAAAAAAGTCTTCTCTTCTGTGGATTCAATATAGTCACTCCTTGGTTGAATTTTATGTGCAAGTTGTTCTCCTATATTTACAAAGTTACATTTCTTCACATATAATTTGGGGTATCTTCAATTTTCCTATCATTAACAAATAGATAATCAACAATTGTTTTTGTTTTTCTTGTTTGTTTTGTTAAAATAAAATTTAAATTATCCCAAATAATTTTTTGGTTTTTACTTGAAAAATTGTTCTTTAAAATAATTTTGTTTGGCTTTTCTTATTTCTTTTTTGACAAATTTATTATAGCCGTTATAAATTTCTTCAAAATATTTGTTATTTGGGTTAGTTTTCTTATTTGTATAAAGCCTATCTCTATATTTAATTAACTTTGCTAATTCAAGACTGAACCATGGTTTGGAATTTTCTTTAAGTTTTGCCGATGTACTGCAAGAACTTTTTTCAAAAATTTGTATAATAGCGTTATATAATTCATTTGGGTCTTTGAAAAAATATTTGTTTTCATTTAATACCGTGAGTTCCTTTTTTATGTTATCCGTATAAAATTTTCTAATTAAAATTTTTTTGTTCCTGGATTTTTGATCATTTGCTTTAAATTTTATTGGAATGGAAATAATCTGTATTTGATGGTCACTAAGAGTACTTGTTTTTAGTTGTAGGTATATTATTTTATCAGAATTAATCAAAACGTGATCTATTAGTCTTGAGCTGCTAGTAGTTTCTCGGGTAGGGATGTTTGTGTTGCATATTCGATAACCATTGGAGAAATATATGTCTAATAAGGTTTTTGTTTCATTACTTTTATTTTGAAGAAGATTAATGTTCATGTCGCCGATAAAAATATACTCTGTTTTTAATTTATTTAACTTTTCCATTTTTTCATCTAATAATTTTAAAAAAATATCATTTTTTATCTAAGGTGGTTTGTATATTCCGCACATGAGTAATTTAGGTAATTTAAATTCTATTGCAATGTATGAGATATCACATTCAATTTTTTCTAGAACTTCAATGTTTATATTGTTTTTGACAACAATTCCCAATCCTCCTCCTCTTTAAATTAATATTAAAAGGGCGCAAGTCCTGACATGATCCCTTTTAAAAATAAACGGTAACTTATATTGGCTCGTATATCGTATTGGGTAAAGGGGAACTCGTGCCGTTTTAATACCAAATAGGTCTAGGTTTAAAGAAATAATTGAGATCAGAATGTAATTATTGCTTAAACCTAGACTTGTGCCCTTTTATTAATATTCGATTCAATTGTTTTCATGGCACACTACTATTAGAATCATTGAAAATGACTCGTTATTATGATATTTCATAAAGAAATGCTTATAAATAAAAAACGTGAAGAGTTAGGTATAGGCAAAGTATACATTATTAGAAAGCTACTTTTATCAACTTCTCAGATCAGTATTGATATACAGGGTGCCCCATTTAAAAAAATCGAATCTCTCGCGCTTTTACAAGTTACCAACATATATTTATTTCTGGAACAAAGGTATTATTTAACCGTAGCCCAAACTTCCGATGAAAATTGCTTTAGAGTTGGAAGAAATTCAGATTTATTTCAAGTCTTGTTTTCGTTGAAAAAAATTAATTCCTGGAAAACGGCTACAGATAGGTATAGGGAAGTATTCAGAAAAGTTGCTCAGAAACACGTGTAGTTTCAGAAAAAGTTAAAAAATGAAGGGCATTTCATTTAAAATAGCGATTTCGCCACGTATTTTGGGTAGAAGCGGCAACACTGTAAGCCTGAAAATATTTTAAAACGGTAGATCAAAGACATTTATGAGTGTAACCTAAATTTTAAAAAGATCCATCCCATTTCTCCAGAAACGTCTAAGGTTCCATCCACCGTGAATCACCCTATATATAAATATATATATATATATATATATATATATATATATATATATATATATATATATATGTATATGTATATGTATATGTATGTATGTATATATATATATATATATATATATATATATATATATATATATATATATATTAATTGGACTTCTTTCTTTTGTCTTTATTTGTAAAATCAAACAATGGGATTAATTTGACGTTTCGCCTATCATAGTGGGCTTTCTCAAAAATTGCTCATTCCTTTATTTTTTTTCTGGTATATAAGGCTTTCCTTTCCTATCTACAATTAATTTAAAAAACATTTAGTGGTCTAATTATAAAAAGACATTTAAAATTTTTCTAAAACGAATTTAAAATTTTATACTATTTACAAATAATTATTATAAAATTAATAAAATAAGGTTACATACCTCGAAAAATGCATGTCGATTATTTATATTTGAATGATAGGTAGCAAGTTAGTGGTTTGCCAGGCAACTCATAGCACAGTTTTAGGTAAAAAGGTGTTTCTATCCTAGTACGTTTTTTTGAGGAATTTAAAGATAATTTTTTGCTATTTTTTAATTTATCCTTAGAGAAGAATCAGACCACTAAATGTTTTTTAAATTAATTAATTGTAGATAGGAAAGGAAAGCCTTATATACCACTAAAAAAAATAATAAAATAAAGGAATGAGCAATTTTTGAGAAAGCCTACTATGATAGGCGAAATGTCAAATTAATCCCATTGTTTGATTTTACAAATAAACCTATACCCAAGAAAGAAGTCCAATTCATATATACCGGGTTTAGGAAACAAATTGAATAATATTTATATATATATATATATATATATATATATATATATATATATATTTTCTATAATTTTAGAACCTAAACTGCATAATGAAAATATCCCATTACGACCATTGGATCATACATTCAATCTCCATTTACACCACAGTTAGAATATTTATGATATTCCTTAAAATATTGTACACAAGAATAATCGCTACATTAAGGATCCATTTCATTTTAAAGAAAAATTAAAACATATAGAAATCCCGAAAAATAATTAAAAAAAAGTTACCTGAAATAAAAAAATACACAGATATACCCCAAGATGAATTCTTAAAAGAAGTAGAACTAACATTAAATTCTACATATTTGATATACGAAAATCAATTATACAAACAAATATAGGGTTGTTCTTTTATATCGTATCGATATCGAGTGTTGGGGCCTGAGTGAAGTGGAATTTAATAACGTTACGTCGAAGATTGTATCACTGCAGTTCCCACTGACCAAACCGAAAACATTTTAAAGCTTTTTAGTAACTATCACCAACGGCTACAATTTACTATTGAAATCCAGGAAAACAACCAAACTAACTTTTTAGATCTAACATTACATCTTACGGAAAATAGTATTAACACATAATGGCATACAAAAAAACTTGGTCCTGTAGGTATTAAAATTTTAATTCTTGTTAACAAACATCCCAAAAAATCTCTGTAATTATTGGTCTAGCCAGGTATAGGCAACCTTTATTAGCAATTTCGGGACTTAACCAGGTCGCGGGCCGTAGGTAAGAAATAAGTAGGTAGTAGTGAATTTATTTATTAATTATAAAATCACAATCAAACATACAAAAACAAATTAACAAAAACAGATAAAAAAATCAAATGAAAATGAATGAAAGACTTGAGTTTGAAGCTGAGAAACAAGATGATCAATATTCGGGTCAATATCACTATACAAGCCGAGTATGATGCCTGTTTATTAATTTTCATGATTGCAAAAAGCTGCTCACATTTATACGTGCTACCGAATGTACAAATTATTTTTCCTGCGAAAACTCTCAGCTGTAGGTACTTTTCTTCGGAAAGGTCTGTTCTGTAAAATTTGCTTAGTTCCACATCATCAAATTTACACTTCAAATATGAGCTCGATTATTTTGTAGGCGAAGCGGAACATCTTCCACATTACACTTACAAGGATTTGCAAAAATATTGAAAGTGCTATCTATATTCTTAACATCGGAAAACCGATCAGTAGTTTCAGTTCTTCAACATAGCGACCGTATTCAACGTTTTTGTGACTGGATAATGTTAAAAAATAAAATAGTTTTTACATCTCATTTGTGTTTCCCACAAGCGAATTTTGTTTTGAAAAGATTTAAGATGACTGCAGCTAAATGACCAATTGCCCCTTGTTTTTGAAGCTTCAAGTTCAGGCCGTTTAACTGTTCTGTGATGTCTACCAGGAAAGTCACAAAGCCATGTTGGATCACAAATTTGCGGCAATGTTTTCTTTTCAATAAAATCAACTATTTCTTTTTTAAGGACATAAAATCTTTTTAGCATTTTACCTTTGCTTAGCCACCTTACTTCGCAATACTATGTCACATTATCGTGTTCTGAAGAGAGTTCATCCAAAAATGATTTAAACTGTCGATGCTTAAGAACGCGGAATCTAATGAAATTGATGGTACTTACTACCACATCCATAACGTTCTTCAGTCGAATCAACTTAGAGAGTTTTGTTGGTGAATAATGCAATGCAGAATTATTAAATCACATTCTTGCACATTCATAGCGGTTGCTCTTTCTTTCATAATTCCGATAAAACCTTTTCGGCAAAAATATCTTTTCCAGTAGTGGTCCCTTGTAGTGGCCGTAAAGCCAGTAATTCCGCTGTCACTACAAATTCTTCATCAACACCTCGTATAAAAATAGCTAACTTGGCTGTGTCAGATAAATCTTAACTTTTGCACAAAATCAATTCTAATAAGTAGTTTTTTTAAGCTGATTTTTTAAATAACTTATTAAAGTGCCAGTTTGTTTCGTCATCTTGGATTCGTACCTAAATTTTACCAATTCATTTTTAAGTAATACTTGATCTTTGTACAAAATTTTAGGTGAATTGGATACATATGTTTTTAGTAATATTTTTTAAACATTTTATTAGGTCGCCATTTGGTTTCGGCATTTGAGATGTTTACCAAAATGTTACCAGATCATCTCAATATGGCCCTTAATCTTTGACCAAAATCTGAAGTCAGTCGGCTAACTGGTTTCGGAGCTATGCCGAGAACAGACAGAGATACCGACGGAATTGAGAAACCACCTTTTTTGGCATCCAGGCAATCGAAAACGTGAAGATCTGTAAAAACTTGGAAGGGTGATATTTTCAGGATTTCTGGAAGGCTAAGGCTTGCCCTGGTACTCTAAAATTATAAAAAAAAAATAATAATAAAACTATTATCATCATGCCCAGTAAACAAAACTATTTTTGAAACTTTTTCCTAATTAATTCCCCTTTTATCCCTCAGTTTGTTTCTTTGCGGAATAAACATTAAACACCTGGCAAAAAGGTTGCCCGTGTGCTCGGGCCTGCTTTGAACTCCGATAATGTAACAGTAAAGAGTGCGCACCCACGCATTTTTTCGCCCATGATTTGTTAATTTTAACTTCTTCTGAACTTGATAAATATTGTTGGTCCACTTGTAGAGGTCGGGGGAGCTATCGCAGTAAATTCGTTGTAAAGGACAGCGACGTCGGCTGACGAGTTCTTAAGGAAATCTTTTGGTGCTATGTTTATTTTGTAAAGAATATAGATCGGCCCTACAATTATTTTTCATTGGTTTAAAATAAGATTTTTAATAAGGTATTATTATATCTTTGTTGGGTTTTTCCTTACTAGCTAATGTCATAGTCCTGTCTCATACAGGGTTATTTAGTTCAAGGTGTACTGGAGACGGCAAGCTCAATGGACTTGCCGAGGTCTCGCTACAGTTTACCCAAGTACTCCCTGAGCACTTAGTACCCGTCTCAAAAAAGTTAATGAGCCCTAAAGACTTAAAAGTGTAAGAACAGTCCCTGGGCTGTAAATTAGATATATTTTAGCGGAAAACAGAACGTGAAGGTAGGTCTCTGCCCAAATATGATATTTTTTTTTTATTTACCAAATCTCAAAGTATCAGAAAATGTTATTAACGACGGATAAATGGACAAAAGTAAGTCCTGTCAGTCAACTAAAATTACCAACGTACCCACAAATGGATAGATTAAAACTCAACATTTACAGGTCTACTTATACTCACACTGAAGCAAAAAGTCTTTAAGTTTACAAAAACTTAAAAGAAAATATCGTACTTGCAAACAATGTCCTGGGAATCAGATTCCTAAGTATAGGAATAACAGGAATTAATAAATAAATTTTAACGCGTCCTGGGGGCATCAATGGAATCTTTATGTCTTAGAAAAAAGAAAAATTATTAAATATGTGTCCAATTGGATTTATGTTTGTTTTTGTGAGATCAAAATACCTTTTTGGTTTTACAAATAAATAAAAAACTCCTTTGAGGAGGTTATTATAGGGGTACCTATAGACATCATTTATTTATCGATAGGTATTCTTACATATTGATAGTTCATTGCTACCTATCGGCATTTGCTACTATCCATCGATATTTATTTAAGAGAAAAAAAAAACTCATCTTTGTAAATATTCTAATCCATTTATCCATAACTGTCGATGTTCTCGGTTATTTATCGATATTATCAGCTATCTATCTATATCATTCTACCGGCATTATTACACACCTGTCGGCACTTATCGATAACTACAGATATATTGATAAAACACCCATTCCTAGGTTATTATCAAAGGAATTGTCTTGAATAAAATATCTACAATAAGATTTCTGCGTCTAGCAGGAATCAGATGATTGAAAGTTTAAGCAATTAAAAGTTTTAAAAACCACAAGTTTTTCTGAAAAATTAAAAAGACAAAAAATTCAATATTTCGATAAGAGATCAAAAGAATTTTATAAAATTTCCTAAATTAACTTATTCGAATCGGAAAAAATTTATAAATATAAAAATAAAACAAGTTTTATGTAAAAATTACAAGGTTCTTAATGCGCCTACTTCAGTCCTCTACAACTAAGAGAGACCAAAAGTTTCGGTAAGCTGACGGGCCAATAGTTTGAGGAAAATTTAAACGATATTTCAAAGCTATTTTAAAAATACCTTAAGAACCCTAACAATAAATACAAGTTTTCACATAATGCTGTTTAGAAAAAACACGAGTTTTATCTGATAAAGAAGTTCCATCAGTAAAAAACTGGTAAAGTAAAGGTAAAAACTGAAAGTTAGTAAAATTGTTAAAAAATGAAATTCGAGAAAATGTTTTAAGGATTTTGTAAAGCAGTTCATTGTAAAAACAGTTTTAAACAATTAGTTTAGAAAAATCTTAAACAAAATTTAAAAAATCAAGGCACGATTAGGAGGTAAAATTTTTATAAGATAACGCCACGATTGTGACTATCAGAATGGTTGAGTCAAATGAATAAAAGATGCCCCGGTGAAATCCCCGTGGAAGAGATAGGCAGTCAGGGACTCCTAGTGCAATCTTTTTTCGATGACGAGCCCTGAAAGTAGCTGTTTTTTTGTTCGGTTTTTAGTCACGCCCACTGAGAACCAATTTGGACCAATAGCTGCGAAGTCGAGATTTTGTGTATTTCGAAATTTTGGTGCGTCTGAGCTGATTTCGGTTACGGCAACCATCAATTGAGCTACCGATTTTTTTTATTTTTCCTGGATTCTCGCATCGAACCGGTGCTATTTTTCCCGAATTAAACGCATGAATATCTATCCTTATGATTTTTTGCAGAATTTTTCTAAGATATTTTCGAAATAAATTCATATGAAATCAGATAAAGTTCAATTTGGTTTCTATCATATCTCAAACATGCCTCGCACGTTTTTATAATTTTGTCTAAAACAATAAAAAAAAAAGATCATGCCTGCAAATTTCTAAAGGCTACTTGGAATTACCAACAAGAACATACTTCGAAAATTCTTAAAGATATAATAAAAGCCGATGTTCCATTTACCATATACATACCAAATCAAGAACTACAATTAGAATTCCAACGAATTATCAACGCAAATTTAAATCCAAGCGCAAAACTTATATTTTCTAACATTTATATAATTGCTGTAACAAATCCTACACAACAGAAAGAAATAATTGTTAACTCTCATCAAAATAATCACAACGGGATTACAGAAACGTATAATCATATTAAACTAAAACATTACTGGCCAAAATTAAGGGACGCCATTACTAACTATATAAATTCCTGCGAAATTTGCTTGCAAAATAAATATGAAAGGCTTCAATATAAAATTGCCTATGAAGGTCCATTGCTCCCAGAAACCCCTTTCAAAACGCTTCATTTAGACATTTTCAATTTTCCAAGTGTCAATTTCTGACTGACTTACGGCAGGTTGCGGAAAGCTCAATTAATGTTTGGAATGTTTAACGAAATGTCAAATTTGACAGCGAGTTCCTAGATTTCTATAAGCAGCTTGTCAAATCCGAAAAATCGGTTAGATATTATAAACAGCAATTAAGTTTTGTGCAACCGGCTGTCATTCTCTAGATATGCCCATGCCTATTACATTTCAGATAAAAACGCAGTTACAATTCTAAGTAAACTAAGGCACTATTTTTCACACCACAATACTCCCCAAAAAAGTGTTACAGAACAACGGAAACAATTTCAAAATCATCTTTTTAAAGAAATTTGTCAGTTAATAATTACGAAAGTAGTGGCGGATTCATGATTTAAAACTATTTTTTAGGTTTCTAAAATTTCTATCATACTACATATATTCCCTTTAATATAGCAAAAGTTAATTTACGTTAGGTAACTTATAAAGTAATCTTTTAATTATAAGTGAACTAGTAAATAATCAAAGTAACAATTTTACAAAAATCCAATTTCAGCATATCTCGAAAGCCTTAAATGATACATATAATACGTTTGCAAAGTCAAATGTTAATGATATCAGCAGTTTACATAAAAACCGCAAAAAGCGTGGTTTAATAAATTACTTAGGTAGCGTCGTTAAGTCTTACCGGAAATCTAGACAACAGCGAGCTGGAAACTATTATGCAAAACTTGCAAATACTTAAACATAATCAATTAACTACTATGCATAAGATTAATGACCTAAGTTCGTTCGCTGTAAATGTAATGAATAAATTCGAGGAAATTATAACAGTTATATTATAAATATATATTAAAACTTATCGATCTATATAATGAAATAAATTTAGTACTTATATTACATTAATATATACAAATAACAACTTTAAATCAGTTTTACGAAAAATTATTGCGAATTTTCTCCTTTGCCCATTTGGAAACATTAGATTTAGAAACATTAAATGTAAGAGAAATTACTGAATTTGGCAATATCTAGAGATTCACTGTCCTAAAAATGCCCTATGGTCGAAAGATAATTTTCAGAATTAACCTTAATGTGTAAAACCGGGCTTTTAATTTTAGATGGTATGGCAATTTTAGCAGTTAAGATGCCCATTTTTGAACAAAATGTATATAACCTAAAATTTGTATATCCTATACCGAACAATTAATCCAAAATACTTATGCAACACATTATAGTACGACAATTGCCAAGAAGTTAATTCAAATCTGCTCAGGTCTGATTGCTAAAAGTTTTCCCTTGTCCAAAAATTATCAGTATGCCACTGTGCAAAATAATTATCAAGTGCATACTTTAACCCATAAAAATTCTCTACTTTTCTGTACCAAAGCTCCAGAAACAATTTACGAAAATTGCTTCCAATTTTAAAAAATCATTCTAGTGGATTGTTACCTTACACAGAGCCAATGTGACGTCATCATAAACTCCTTGGCTGTTAATAATATATCCTTCGAGTTACCAGAAATCATAAAAATTAAAAATACAAATCTATTTTCAGGACCCTATCCCAAACAAAAAATTATTTGTATAATATTTTTATGCATATTAGTTCTAACTATATATCTGTGGCAAAAGCAAAGAAGGAAAAAAGCAATAAGAACTCAACAACGAGGACTTTGAAGAAACCAAGGGTGGAGGAGAAATATCCCTGAACCAGTGCTGACGTATATATTTATTTGCAATACTGCTGAATGTATATTTATTTAGTATTTAAAGAAATTTGTTGTAATCATCGGACACATTAATATACTGTCAAAGCTTGATTGCTGTTCGTATTTTTGTTCATTAGTATTAAGTTTGGCCTTTTTGAAAATAAAATTGTTTTTAAAACGTACTCCGCTGGTCGACGTATTTAACTCCCGTTCTAGCAAACACATAATAAACACTACCATTTTGTGTGGATTATCGACTACATTTCTGAAATTTTCACGACTGCTGTTTAGATGACGGAAAAGACAGGAAAAGATACATTCTTTTCCTGTCTCGAGAAGTCTCTAGATTCAAGCGGTTCGTAAATATCTGGCGTTTAGTATACATGTTAGTAACATGTGAACTTTTCAAATATTAAACGGTTAAACACTTACTCTGCTAAATGCCTTCTAGTTCTACTTTGTTCGGCTCTAAAACTCTCCGCAATACAGTACACATCGCCCATAGATGGCAAACATGTTTCCAGGTAGAGTTGGGAACTTTGAGTTAAATAAGCCTCTTCCCTAAAAAAAGCAAATTTAAACAATGTTAAAAGACAAAATGCACAATCATAAAAAAAAAGTTCATCATATTCTATATATAGCCGTTTTTCTCAAACTCACCACATCATACAGATTCCCACCAACCCATCGAAGTGTAAGTATTTCCGGAGTATATACCCTCATGGAAATTTGAAACGACTCAGTCAAAATTTTAGTAATATTTCTAATATGATATTTTCTGATTCCTACAAGCGATTTAAATAAACTTTTTTGTTTTAAAGGTACATTATTAGAATTTATTCTTGGGCAGGATGTCTGATATAAAACACAATTAACGTCAATATACAGAGTGATTCAAACACACGTGTTTTTTACCCAAAATGAATCTACATTTCTGAGTTAAACAGCAAATCCCAAAATTATGTCTATTATGTCAAATGATAATTGTGCTTTAAAACACGTTTTTTTTAAAAATTTTTGCCAACTTATTCCGTTTTTAAATTATCAAGATTTTTGTACATTTATGATACTACTATATTGGTGAAAAAGTGGTACAACAAATATAAAACACATTTAATAGCAAAATTAACCTTAACTAAAACACTATTTTTAAAACCGAAAGTAAAAAAAGAACTATATAGAAAAGTAGGTACTACAGGTACTAGTATCGTGTGGGACTTCCGCGAGCTCTTATAACCTCCCGACACCGTCTGGGCATACTTGATATAACATTGTCTATTAACTCTTGAGGAATTAAATGCCATTCTTCATGAATTGCTTCAACCAATTCAGCAATAATTCTAGTAGATATTGCTCGAGCATACAAACGCCGCTATAAAGCATTCCATATGTGTTCGATTGGATTACAATCCGGAGAGCGGGAAGGCCAAACCATTCTGTTATATTGACAATTTTCGAAAAATTCGTTAACTATTCCTGCCCTATGGTCTCGCATTATCGACCACATAAATAAAATTGTTCCCCAATCTATCAGCTACTTATGGTATGTTATTCTCCAAAAACTCTAAATAACGAAATGCGTTTACAGAGCGATTAATAATAGCTGTTAATTCTGTTCAACTACCTGTAAATATTCCTCCCACACTGTTACAGAACCACCTCCAAACGGAATTCGATGTAAGGAGCAGTTTTCTTAGTATTTCTCTCCTGTTCTATGCAATACACAAATCCGATTGTCGTCAGGATGAAGTGCAACCCTTGATTCCTCCGCAAATAAACAATGTGAGCATTCGAGTAAATCCCAGTTAACATGTTCTTCGGCAAAAATCAAACGAGACCGTCTGTGTTCTCTTAATAACTGAGGATGCCTAGAGGGCCGTCGGGAATTTAAATCAGCTTCATGTAACCGATTTCGAATGGTTTTTGTAGAAATGGTAACATTTTGTGTTATCTGGACATGAGTTTTAATTTTTGTGGACGTAATAGTCCTTTCCGAAAGAGCTTGACGTACAATGTATCTATCTGTCCTAGGGGTTGTTTTTTCACAGCACCTCGCCCTGGTTATATTGCACTGAACCAGTATATTGATATCTGCTCCATGCTCTTGATAAAGTACTTTGTTTAATATACAACCTTTCAGCCACAATTCTTTGTGATAAGCCACTTTCTAGCATACGGATTGCTCGTATAAGTTCGTTCGCATTATATCTGGGCATTTTGACAATATTTTGTATATAAATAACAAACACACAAAACAAAACCTTGAATAAACTACTGAACATTGACAGATGACAATCGATCCGTTTTTGTTTCAAAGCCTTCTTTACTTATTTTAAAAATTTACAACAAAAAATCATACAATTATGTAGGTGTTTTGAAAAATCACTATAGTTTAAAAACGGAACAAGTCAGCAAAGATTTGTTAAAAAGCACGTTTTAAAGCAAAATTGGGGCTATCATTTGACATGATAAGCATAATCTTGGGATTTGCTGTTTAACTCGGAAATGTAGTTAAATTTTGGATAAAGAACACGTGTGTTTGAATCATCCTGTACATTGACGTTAATTGTGTTTTATGTCCAACATTCTGCCCAAGAATAGAATACCTTTAAAAGAAAAAAAGTGTATTTAAATCGCTTGAAGGAATCAGAAAATATCAAATTACAAATATAATAAAATTATATATAAAATTTGGGAATTCACCGACGTTTCCATTCCCATCCCATCTTTGTTTGGCGTCATAGCTAGCTTCCGATTTTTAAATACATACCTAGTTTTACCGCCTCTAATATTTTGAACAATTTTGTAATAGTGTATTGATATCATCAGTTTTTAGCTCACTGTTTTTTTTTTTATAGAAATCTATTAAATTATTGATCTGGAAGACTAAAAAATGATAAAAAACGTGATTGGTAATTGGAACCGAAACGTCGGACCAGAAAATTAAAAAATGCCATTTTGTACAGGACAAATTTTTTAAGAAAAGTGTTGATTATGCTGCGTTAAAAAAATTTAACAAAATAATCAAATTTGTTTCGTTTATGTTTAATATTTGCATTTAATTAAAGACGTTTAGAGTTTTAAAATCACATTTTCTAAAATTATAAAGAAAACCAAAATGCAAAATGTGACCCCCCCCCTAGAGTTACAAACCGAAGCAAAATGTTTGAAACTAAAAATTATTTTATAGCACATTACCACGACTTTATAAGTGAATACCTTTTTTTTTAGTTGTCGTTGCTGAAATTTTCATGGGAGTTATGCCTATGTTCTGTTAACAAAAACATAGTACATAGTTTACCTTCTCCAGGAAGAAATACGCCACTGACCCGCTCTGTATAAAGGATTTAATAATTAAATATTTTTTGGACACTCGGTATATGAAGACTTCTGACGAAAAAAACAGTATAAATTTACTTAAAAAGTGCCTAGAACAAACATTAACAAAATGAAGCTTAATTTTTTTTAAATTCTTTATTTGCAAACAGTTTACAGTGAAAAGTACAATCCTGATAGTAGTAACCCCTAATCAGTGCTAGCTCACTGGTCTCGGGGATAAATACTATTTTATTCTATAAATGAAACATACCTATTAAGAGTGCAAATCCACGCTATAAATTTCTCGTGTTCATTTTTCGAACTCAAACCTCAAGCGCCACTCTGTAGATGACGCATCAATGTCGGAATCCGATTATTTTTTAATTTTTTCCAAAATAGGCCATATAAATAAATTAAGACGTTCAATATTTAATATTATATCATATTTATGTACAAACATTACAAAAAATCTTTCAAATACTATGCAAATAAGTAGTTTCACTTTTAACGGAAAAATTCAAATATTTCAGAAAACGCTTAACAGTGACCCAACATTGTGGTATCCCCTCCATCTCAAGCAAATAACTTTATGAGTTTTACATTCCTTTGATAGAAAATTCAAAATATTGCACATGGCATGTATTTCTTGCCTCGTTGATATATCTATCTTTGTTGCGAAATGAAATAAAACGAGAGAGTGCTGTTAAAGAATACCCCTTTTACAGACTATAATATTTATGATCTCTCCTACTGACTTTTTTTTTATCAGCTAGCCGAAGTAATAATTGCAGGGCTTTTCGACTTTCGGCACCTTTCGGTGTTTGCCGATAAAAACAAGTTTTTTTAATATCTAAATACCCGGAATATTGGTTTCCTTATATTTTTATGAACATGATTTTATGATAGTTTGAGTCTTGGATTGAGAATTTCCTGTTTTTTTATTATAGGTGTGTTTTAAAATGACTAGTACTTGTATTTTTAAAACGTCGACGTTTAGTTTAGAACTTCTCACTCTTGTGACTGTGTCTAAGCTTTCTAGATATTTGTTTATGAACTCCTGTGTTACTTGTGTAATTAGGATATGTGTAATGAGTGTAAAGGGAGTAAAAATACGAGAGCAGCAAGACCTCGGCGCCGAACTACAAAAAATTTTGCAATGAGAATCCTGGGAAAATGCACAATAAGGTAAGTTCAAATAATATAACTATAGATGCTCGATTTTGAGATCCTTCATGAATTTGAAGAATTAGAAATGGACAATTGTATAATATTGATCACTTTGATTTTCAAAGAGATTACCTACATACATATTACTGATTACAGTACATACATATTAAAAATATCAACATATTTTTTACATTTAGGACTACGTATATAAACTTTTATCTGTATGTCCATCCTATTGTAATTTTTTAGAAGGTACATGGTGGATGTATTTCTGAAGTACATATCTTTTGTTTGAAACTTAAAATAGCCCAACTTTGAAGAAGGAAGACTATTTTGTTTTCAAACAATGATGAGAATAAATAAAACTAATAAATGTGTTTTTATAGGTACCTAGGCAACACGATTCCTTTAGAATTTTCTCGTTCATTTTTATTTCATATTCATATTTTTATACAAGAGGTGAATTCTCTCTGAAATTCACATAAATACCTATGGTTTTTATATTTGTAAAATTTAGATATGTTTTGTAGGATTAATTTTAAATTTTAACTTTTAACAAAGATAGTGTACCTTTAGTGGTATAGTAATTCGGAAGGTATAAAAACTTATTTCCTGTTGGTCATATAATTGTGGTAGAAATTAAAAGCTCATAAAATTAGACACTTTTTATGCAACACTAATACTTTCATAGTGGTAGTCTCATAATTCTGGCTGATGCAATTTAACTCACCGGATCCATGACAATCTGTGCAAAAATAAAGCTTTTAGTTATCAGTATTATATTGATCCTTTTTATGTGACTTCCACTTAGAAAGTTTTGCTGTTGCAGACAGTAGCAGGCTTTAACAGTGTATACCCCCACAGTTATCATATCACAAAGAGAAAATTATTGGGAAGCAACTTTTTATCGCTACCTAATTTACTAAGGCGTTGCTTTCTAGTGAGAAAATAATTCTTGCGCATGGCTATGCATATGTAACATATTAAATATCTTAGTCTTGTTTCTACAAACAAATAAAAATTGACCTTTTATATATTCTCAATCTTGACCAAAAATGTACATACAGATTCCTGAATCGCTGGAAAAGTAAGAAAAAATTGGGGATATTAGTTTTCATTTCTCAAGTAATTTAGTGTGATGAGTGTATCTTGATAGCATTTTAAATGTTAATAACTTGTTTACTTTTTAACTTATCGGAGTGAACAAAAAAGTAATTGTAGGGTTACTTAAAACTTTTTTCTGGTTATTAGAAAAACAAAAGACTAGTAATTTTACAAGATATCACCATAAGTTGTATGTTTAAATCGGACACACCTCGGCACACACTCTATACTATATTTCCCTCAAATGGAATTCTTCTTGCAGATTATAAATATAATATCTGGTTTGATAACTTTATCTTCAAAGACACCCGATCAATTTAAGAAAAACCATATGAGGCAGTGTGTTAGAGAGAGACAGACAATATTATTACATAGTGGAGTGGATAGGTATCAAACCAGATATAATTATAATCTGCAAGAAGAAACTCATTTGAGGGACATATAATAGTCAGGATGTCCCATTTGAAAAATATAATTTATAGTAATATCTTGTAAAATTGACAGTATTTTTTTTTTCATTTTTTACAAGCTCGGTAATTTATCTAATTTTTTTTAACAAGCATTTGACCCTCCCACACTTATAATATAACAGACTTAATATTTGGACAGCATATATTTAAGATTTTCCCATAAGAGACAATGTTTTAGAGAGAGAGGGATAACCTTGATTTCCTCAAATTTTAAATACTTTTAATGTTTGAGTGCATTACATCATTGGATTTTGGAATGCAAAAAATGTTACAAAACAAATTAAAAAATCCAGGTGTGTATTTAAAAGTTGATGATGGCTCCTCATTTACGAAATATCAGATTCAAAAAATGACAGCCCCATAAAATGTTAGACAAAAAAATGCTTTGGCAATATGTTTACAACTTTAAAAAAATTTTAGGATTAAAAAGTTACTGCATAATTTTAAAAATACAATATTTTATTCGTTTCTAAATATCTCAAGAACATAATGGCTAGAATTTTCCTGCAGGTGCTATTAGACTTGTAACTTGACTAAAACTTTTTATATTTAACCATTTTTCTATCTCTTGCAATAAGCGAGATCTGTTTTGTGATGTTACATCCTCTCCAAATATGAAAATTCAAATTTTATGAAGACAAAATCTCAAAAACAAGTAGAGAATAGCTAGAATCTGGGACAAAATTCAAAACCCAGAAGAATTGGTGGTTTATTTAAAAAATATTTCTAAAATGTAACAAAAATAAGTAAAGAAAATAAGCATCCAAATGTGTATTCCTCTTTTTTTTAACTGGCATGTTTTTAATTCAGAATTGTTTCTAGTTCAAAATTCCAGGTATTACTAGTATTACTCTGTATTGTCATATTTCTTATCAACTTGAACGAAATTGTGCCATCCAGAACTGGTATTTTATTTGTTAAGGCAGTGTGCAAGTCAACAAATATCACAGGAATAAATACATGATTATTATTAAATCCATTTTTTGAAACAAAAAAGTATACATGGTAAGAAATCTGGCCTACAACACAACTGCCTAAAAAAGATATGGAACCTCTAAGTTTTACACAAATTCAATGCAAATTGAATAATCATTTTAGACAGAAATACGAGCAGAAATATTAAAATATGTAATATTATTTATTGCTTCTTTTTAACATTATCACTATACAAGGTTCAGATGCTAATATCGATGGTAATTTTCTTTGAATATAATACCATTTTTTCTATTACATGCTTAGTTTTTTAAAGTCTTTCCGAAGGTCTTTCTTACAGCATCAGCTTTTAGTCTAAATAGAAGAAAGAGTTTTTCTTATAAAAAAAAATTGATAAATTCACCTTTACCAACAAGTTTCTTCGTACAGAATTCTCTTACGAGACCTCACGAACGACCATATAAAACTGAGGTAGGAGTGCATAATTTCTGCTCTTCTAAATCTTAATCGAAATGGGAAAACATGTTTTTTTTTGGGATCCCGGCACCCTAAAATGCAAAGATCTGTGAAAGGCTTTAAAGACGCATGATTTAAGTATGCGCTTAAAACTGCAAACAAGAAAAAATATCCTACAACTTGTATCACCGAGATATCAACTAATCAATTTAATGTTCTAGAAAAATGTATAAGTCTTATTGATTTGATTACTTTTACTACTTTATAGATATTACTATATAGTAATTATAGTAAAATAAATATATTTTTATAATAAAATATATTTTTTGGAATCTTAGTCTTATTATTTCAATTTTTTCACTTCAAATGTATGTCTTAAAATCCACCTGACGTTTTTTTTTTTCTTTCACCGCTTTCTCTATTTTTGGAGCCTCACTTGGTTCCCTCAAAAACAAAAGTGTATGCCCCTGGGCATTATCATATAAGTGCCATAGGTATACCAGTCAGTTTACCATGTTGTTAAGATATAATAGCACGTTGGATATGCCAGATATTTATAAAGAAAAAAAATAAATATAGTTCCCTAATATTTCAGATAATATTACAACAGTTTCAATTACATGTTTTTTGTTTGTTTTTATTGTAGGGATGATATTAACAAAGGCCATACATATTCAACCAGTTTTGCAAAGAAGCGTGGTAATGATGTTGAGAGTTTAAAGTTCCAACATGAGTCTCCAGCGAGGTCTCCAAGGATATCTTTGTGAGTATAAATTAAGAGATCTTTCAGTAAAATATTTGAAAGTATCACATATTAATAAAAGTATTCCTAATACAATGTGCCAAAATGAATTACGAAAAAATCTTTTAAAGGTTTAGATAATTCAAGTAGATACTAAAACCCTGACAAAATTACAATAAAAAAAAAAGATTATGCATGCACAAGTGGTGTTTGCCCCGACAAGTTTTGTAAGGGCAAACAATGCAAGGTGGCAAAATGTAAGGTGTTGGCTGTAGAGACGTTATTCCATAATTTTGGGCACTTACAACCACATTTAAAAAGTAAAAATTTGTCTTGGTATAGGCGGTTAAAATATGTGGGGTAGGGAAGGGGTTCACATGAAGAGAAATATAGTTTGATGATGTGACAAAAAATCTAGCAGCATATAAGAAAACTGACACTTATATAATTCTAACACCACTTTTATTTGTTCTTGATTATTACTGGATTTACTAATATTATTAGTAAATCCAGTTTATAATAATTTAATAATGAATACAATGTTAATCATCATTATATATATATATATATATATATATATATATATATATATATATATAAATATAAAATATATATTATATATATATATATATATATATATATATAT